>JAGSMR010000036.1:2317500-2517500 GCA_029286605.1 Sericinus montela | reverse complement strand
GTTATTGGCCTTAACCAATATATGTTAACCAATATATGTATAGTACATATCGCCATAATCGCCGAGCACAATACTGCGCGGCGTGAAATTCAAAGCACACGAACGACGCTCGCAATAGTCCAAGTCCCTGTGGCTGCTGTATATATATATATTTATATATATATATTTATATATATATATTTATATATATATATTTATATATATATATTTATATATATATATTTATATATATATATTTATATATATATATTTATATATATATATTTATATATATATATTTATATATATATATTTATATATATATATTTATATATATATATTTATATATATATATTTATATATATATATTTATATATATATATTTATATATATATATTTATATATATATATTTATATATATATATTTATATATATATATTTATATATATATATTTATATATATATATTTATATATATATATTTATATATATATATTTATATATATATATTTATATATATATATTTATATATATATATTTATATATATATATTTATATATATATATTTATATATATATATTTATATATATATATTTATATATATATATTTATATATATATATTTATATATATATATTTATATATATATATTTATATATATATATTTATATATATATATTTATATATATATATTTATATATATATATTTATATATATATATTTATATATATATATTTATATATATATATTTATATATATATATTTATATATATATATTTATATATATATATTTATATATATATATTTATATATATATATTTATATATATATATTTATATATATATATTTATATATATATATTTATATATATATATTTATATATATATATTTATATATATATATTTATATATATATATTTATATATATATATTTATATATATATATTTATATATATATATTTATATATATATATTTATATATATATATTTATATATATATATTTATATATATATATTTATATATATATATTTATATATATATATTTATATATATATATTTATATATATATATTTATATATATATATTTATATATATATATTTATATATATATATTTATATATATATATTTATATATATATATTTATATATATATATTTATATATATATATTTATATATATATATTTATATATATATATTTATATATATATATTTATATATATATATTTATATATATATATTTATATATATATATTTATATATATATATTTATATATATATATTTATATATATATATTTATATATATATATTTATATATATATATTTATATATATATATTTATATATATATATTTATATATATATATTTATATATATATATTTATATATATATATTTATATATATATATTTATATATATATATTTATATATATATATTTATATATATATATTTATATATATATATTTATATATATATATTTATATATATATATTTATATATATATATTTATATATATATATTTATATATATATATTTATATATATATATTTATATATATATATTTATATATATATATTTATATATATATATTTATATATATATATTTATATATATATATTTATATATATATATTTATATATATATATTTATATATATATATTTATATATATATATTTATATATATATATTTATATATATATATTTATATATATATATTTATATATATATATTTATATATATATATTTATATATATATATTTATATATATATATTTATATATATATATTTATATATATATATTTATATATATATATTTATATATATATATTTATATATATATATTTATATATATATATTTATATATATATATTTATATATATATATTTATATATATATATTTATATATATATATTTATATATATATATTTATATATATATATTTATATATATATATTTATATATATATATTTATATATATATATTTATATATATATATTGTATACAAAAATCTACAACAAATTGTTTTTAGATCTATTCGGTAAGTTGTAAACAACATAAGACGTTATTGGCCTTAACCAATATATGTATAGTACATATCGCCATAATCGCCGAGCACAATACTGCGCGGCGTGAAATTCAAATTCAAATTCAAATTCAAATTCAAATTCAAATTCAAATTCAAATTCAAATTCAAATTCAAATTCAAATTCAAATTCAAATTCAAATTCAAATTCAAATTCAAATTCAAATTCAAATTCAAATTCAAATTCAAATTCAAATTCAAATTCAAATTCAAATTCAAATTCAAATTCAAATTCAAATTCAAATTCAAATTCAAATTCAAATTCAAATTCAAATTCAAATTCAAATTCAAATTCAAATTCAAATTCAAATTCAAATTCAAATTCAAATTCAAATTCAAATTCAAATTCAAATTCAAATTCAAATTCAAATTCAAATTCAAATTCAAATTCAAATTCAAATTCAAATTCAAATTCAAATTCAAATTCAAATTCAAATTCAAATTCAAATTCAAATTCAAATTCAAATTCAAATTCAAATTCAAATTCAAATTCAAATTCAAATTCAAATTCAAATTCAAATTCAAATTCAAATTCAAATTCAAATTCAAATTCAAATTCAAATTCAAATTCAAATTCAAATTCAAATTCAAATTCAAATTCAAATTCAAATTCAAATTCAAATTCAAATTCAAATTCAAATTCAAATTCAAATTCAAATTCAAATTCAAATTCAAATTCAAATTCAAATTCAAATTCAAATTCAAATTCAAATTCAAATTCAAATTCAAATTCAAATTCAAATTCAAATTCAAATTCAAATTCAAATTCAAATTCAAATTCAAATTCAAATTCAAATTCAAATTCAAATTCAAATTCAAATTCAAATTCAAATTCAAATTCAAATTCAAATTCAAATTCAAATTCAAATTCAAATTCAAATTCAAATTCAAATTCAAATTCAAATTCAAATTCAAATTCAAATTCAAATTCAAATTCAAATTCAAATTCAAATTCAAATTCAAATTCAAATTCAAATTCAAATTCAAATTCAAATTCAAATTCAAATTCAAATTCAAATTCAAATTCAAATTCAAATTCAAATTCAAATTCAAATTCAAATTCAAATTCAAATTCAAATTCAAATTCAAATTCAAATTCAAATTCAAATTCAAATTCAAATTCAAATTCAAATTCAAATTCAAATTCAAATTCAAATTCAAATTCAAATTCAAATTCAAATTCAAATTCAAATTCAAATTCAAATTCAAATTCAAATTCAAATTCAAATTCAAATTCAAATCATCGTGGGAAAGAGAAGGACCATACTCCATGATAGGTGATTTACCTACACCCATCGAATTGAGAAATTTCCACACATCAGCTGGTGAAGAGTTAGTTATATTGTTTAGGAAGTATCGGCGTTTAGCAGTTCGTACCATCTGGTTACACCTGTTCCTAGCCATTTTAAAAGACAACCAGTTTTCTTCAAAACGAGACCTCTTGAATCGCAAGAAAGTTCGGTTTCGCCTGTCCATTGCCCTCCGCACATCGTCAGTCATCCAGGGAGCTGGCAAACGTTTAACTCTGACCTTATGGACTGGGGCATGGGCATCATACAGACTAATTATCGTGCTATTTAGGCATGTACCTTTTCATCGACCGTAGAAGCAGCCGCCAGCGAGGCAAAATTAATTTGAGACGCATCACTGTGCAAATTATCCAAGTTTATCTTAGTAAAGTTACGGAAGTGTAAAAATGAAGTACCACGGTCTAAGCTTATACGAAGCATAAATAAGGTCATGTCGGGAGAATCCTGGTAGGAAGCTGACCATGTGCAACCACATGATCAGAAGAACTAGTAATAATGAGATCTAAAAGAGAGTCTTCAGTGTCGAAATTATGATGGGTAGCCCTTAAAGGTAAAATTCCAAGATTGACGGACTCTAAGATCGAGTGAAGTTTTTGTGTACGAGAAGAATTATTCAGAATATCAGTGTTGAAATCCCCATGATTATGCAGTGTGTATACTTAGAACCTATGTTTTCGAGAGCCATTTCCAAATTGGCGAAGTAATCAGTAGAAGGAGGACAATACACTACTCCGAGAGCTATCCTTGTGCCCTTGACATCAAGTTCCACAAATAAGTGTTCATCGGAGGCAGAGTATGGAGATGGAGACGTTGATGATATTTTATATGGTAAAGAGCTATGAAGATAAATAGCAACTCCACCGCCACCTTTATTTGTACGATCATTTCTTATAAGTACGAAACCAGGTATTGGATACATGGTTGACTGTAAACACGGCTTCAACCAACTCTCAGAAATTAAAATAGCGTGTAAGTTTGTATAAGCAAATGAAGTTTCGAGTTCTGCATAATGACTTGGTATACTCTGTGCATTTATGTGACAAATATTCAACAGTTTACTGGCTGAAGGGAACACATTATTTAAAAGACCATTTAAAGAAGAAACGTTGTCATTTAACTGGTCATCGCAAGAAACAAAAGACAAGTCTGAGTCATAGGAATAAAAGGAATCATCATCAGTCATAATGGAATAAGATATATATTAATGTAATTATGTAAAATAAAAATAAAAATAATAATAATAATAAAAAATAAAAATATGAATATTAATGTAAAATAAAAATACAAATACTTTAAAAGAATATATGTAAAACTAAGAGTAAACTACAAACATGCAAAATGATATAGAAGGATAGCAAACAATCATAATACACCAACCCTCAAGTTGACTGTTTACATTAAAATAAACCAAACTGAAAAAAAAAAAATAAACACTACACAATTATGAACATGTAGAAAATAATAAAAAATAAAGAAAACAAAACGAAAACAATATCGAAACAGAACTACAAATATATGTCCAAAATATACAGGAAGCATCAATTAACTAAACATAATAACGAAACACTGTTGAAAAATATCCAAAATAATAGAAAGCGAATTTAATACGACGAGGTTAAGTACTACGCAGTGTATATAGTCGTCTCAATGAAGTAAAGAAAATCTGCCACTGTTATTATCTGTGACCATAGAGTAATACACGTATAACCTGGCATTGACATTGTGATTTTGACATTGTTACTGTCATTTACTTTAGTAAACTGACATTGGTGTTATAATTAGATTTTGATAAATATTACAAATAAAAATACAGTAATGGCCTAAAACAAATCAATAAAGTTATAAGACCAAGTATTCAAAAGTGTGAAAGTCTACAACAAAACTGAATAAAAAATAAAGTGCATATGTTAAAACACAAAGAATGTCAATATTATGTTCTAATTACTTCACCTTGATTATTAAAGGAGTGAAGAGACTATCGCTTGGAAGCGAAACGCCTTGCTCTTTTGATGTCATCACTCTGCTTCTGATTTGTTCTAGCAGGATTATTATTTCGCGCTATTTCTTGCTGACAAGTAGAATTAGATGGGCTTTGCTGCGAATGAGAGACCTTCTTGCTCACTGAAACGCTGTCTACATGACGAGGACTATTGCCAGCCCTGTTAGACGACGGTGCAGAAGCAAACTTGACCTTCAGAGCTTCCAACTCATCTTCAGAGGAGATCTTCTTTCGACCTTCAGGAAGCTTAATATGAATAATCCCATCATGACTCCAAACATTTTTAACCCCAAAATACTTACGGGCATTTTTGTGAACTGCTTGTCGTGTTTTCGTCAAAATTCACAGATTGAGACAGTGGATCCTTTCAACTTGGATTTTGCCTTCCAAACCTCTGCTTTATTGTGATGGTCATGAAAATAGGCAAGAACAGGCCTAACTTTATCGCTCTGTCTCGCACCAAGTCTATGGCACTGTTTGAGAGAAGAGTCGGCGATATGTGGAAGACCCATCTTACCACGAATCAGTTGGAGTACCTCATTCTGTGTATTTAACTCTGGAGATTCAGGGATTCCATGAAAAGGAGTGCTTTCCGTCGATGCCTCATGTTGATCTCATCAATATTTTCGAACAGTCTAATATTTGCTGACGTAGAAGACTAAGCATTGAAGTTACCAGATCCTTGAAAACGCAGAACTCTTCACGTAACTGTACAAGTGTTGTGTTTGGTGGAGTGGATGCTGCATTCAAACGTCTTTCGAATTCCGCCATTTTTAGAAATAAACTTCCTTCCAGTTCTTTCTGTATATTTTCCACATCAGAAATATTTGCCATTTTTATGTTATATACAAATGTAGTGCTATGAAAGTTTATGGAGGGAGGGTGTACTATGTAAGTGCTTATAACTTTCTTATATACATGTGATATTATAACAAAATATCCAGATACTATTACTTATTATAGCAAAAATAAATTATTTTGAAAAACTGTTAAGATTTATTTAAAACATTAATTAAATTACGAGAGCTCCAAAACAGCTGTTGTTGGTTTCGCACCTACCCTCGAAAAAAAAAAAACCTAAAAAACCTACCCTCGAAAAATTATAATGTATGTGTTAAATAGTGCTCGTAAGGCTCGTAAGAGGGGCATAATTAGATTAGAAGAAATGTTTCGTAACTACGACCGCGGCTCCAGTGGCGCAATTGGTTAGCGCACGGTACTTATAAGACAGTGTCCGAGCAATGCCGGGGTTGTGAGTTCAAGCCTCACCTGGAGCAATATATTTTTTTTATCTAGTTGTATACTAACGCCCTGAATCACTCCACACAAGTTGCAACTGAGTTGGAGCGGTAAAGAGGAATACTGGTAATGCTATTTAGCATTCTTGGTATTCTATTACAAACCAAAAGAGAATTACGTATTGCGTATTATTACGTATCACGTATATTTTTTTTATTATTGCACCCTTCACTAGATTACCAGCACAAACCAAAGGTCACGATAGGTTGGGTGGTCGGAATTTCGAGTCAAGAGACCCGAATTCGATCGCCAGGTGGCAGGCTTTTATGAATGGGTTTTTCAAAAACTTATGTACGAATTATAGCTTGGACATAAAGACGGCGACGGGCTCACCACCTGTCACGTTGTCCCGAAAATATCTTCGGTGGAAGGTTTGTCAAAAGGGACTTAACTGTCTAGACTAGACCGCTGTCTACTTCTGTATTGGGAATTGCTTGAAGATACTCGAATTCTGATGAACCAAAGTATCGTGACTTAAAGTATTATGTTATTGTGGACTATAATGCCGTATTAGTTAATGCTTATGTTTTAATTTTATTATTTAAATTTTTCAGGATTTTCCAGTCCAAGCAATAGCTACTTACCGCCGAGCCCTCACGGCTCGGTCTCCGGTTCGAACCACGATAGTCTCGGCCACGACCGTGGTGGTGACCATGGGGTGGTGAGTGTTGATCTATAACTACAATAAAACTAATAGATTTAACAAAATTCATATATATATATATATATATATATATATATATATATATATATATATATATATATATATATATATATATATATATATATATATATATATATATATATATATATATATATATATATGAATTTTGTTAAATCTATTAGTTTCTGAAATTCCGGCCACCCAACAACTCGGCTATCGTGACTTTATATATATATATATATATATATATATATATATATATATATATATATATATATATATATATATATATATATATATAAACACATATATATATAGTAGTCCGTATATATATATATATATATATATATATATATATATATATATATATATATATACATATATATATATATATATATATATATATATATATATATATACGGACTACTATATATATATGTGTTTATATATATATATATATATATATATATAGAGTGAAGAATTGGGGGAGGGGGTATAGACCTCCGGTTACCTGCACTCACCAGACGAAACGCAGAAGTTTGTTAGACTTCTACTTCACGCCGGTATTCTGTGAGGTCGTGGTACTTCCCCGGTCGAGCCGGCCCATTCATGTAACAACAAAAGCTGATGCGTGGCTCCACCACTTTTAAAATATATCTATTCTAGATTAAAACTTAACAAGGATTAAAAAAAACTCATGGCTTGTTCATAATGTTCTTTATTCAAAGTGAATTAACATGTCTTATCCTTGTTTGGTTTGAGATATACCAATGAAGAAGTGTTAGCGTATATCATATTGTTGTTTCTGTCGAAAGCAACACCAAAAGCATCTTCTATATCAACTGTCTTCTGTACAGATGTTGTCGTCTTATCAACCTTGTATATACCGTCATCGAAGCAAACGTAAATAGCACCGTTCACGTCAGTAGTTATTGCTCTGATCGCCCCTTCTTCTAGTTCTTTATACATCACCGCATCTCTCGTACCTTTCTTTAGACCGAACAAACCAGTGGAATTAGCGAAAAATATATCTTCGTCACCATCAATCGCGAAATGTGTTACGCTCGTCTCATTTAAATCGTTAAAACGTACTGCCTCTCCGTTCTCTAACTTGTAAATAAATTTAGATGGATAATCGGAATAATATATAGCGTCTTTATAATGTATCTCCCATACATCAACATCTGGTACAGCGAATAGTTTGGCTTCGTCAGTATTATGTTCATACTTGTAGATTCCGTCAGCGGTGCCAATGTAAACGTCGTGATTTTTCTGATCGACTGTTATAACAAAGCCGTTCTTTACTCCATCGACGGTAGTAAACTCTTTCGTGTCAATGTTGATTTTGACCGTTTTGAAATATTCATCAGTTTTGTTCGCGTTATAGCTGAAATAGAGATCGTTGTTGCTGTAGTCCACGACCAGAGAGTACGGCTGGTCGACATCTGTTCTCAGCACTTCCGCGTCATGATATACACCTCCGAATATGACTCCTTCGCAATCTTTCTCAGCATTGTTCACTGCTGCACCTTGCGTGGCCACGATGATATATAGAAAATAACTAACTTCATTTTTCCCTGAAATTTTGTTTTGTTGGTTAGCTTATTACTTTTCCAATATATTCTTTACAGGAAACAAAGCTATATTTATTTGTATTAATGATGCCTGAAGTAATACTCCACGTGGCATGATAAAAGTCATTATGTATATTGTTCTGTTAGAAGTTCTTTTGGGATTAGCGGAAAACATACCATAGAAATTTTATTATTAGAGGATATATTTTTCACAGGTCCAAAGATCAACTTAAAAACTCTATAAAGATTGAGTTAAGGAAAGTCAGACATAGCCAAGACTATATTTATCTTATTACTTTAAACGAGCTATTGCGATAGCTGTGCTATTCATATACATGTATGAATTTAATCATATATGAATTTATACACTGGATCTTGGAAACTAAACTAACAAAAATATGCGAAAATAAAATAAATGTTTGTTTTTGATAGTCTTTTCCATTCCATGTTTATCTAAATCGGTTTCATCTCTGAGAAAATTTGTAAAAATACAAAAAAAAAAAAAATAAAATCTAATCTTTTTTGACATCCAGCGAAGCTACATTTCATAATGAATTTACTTGTACTTTTTTAATATAAGCTTTGCCAAATAACATTCCACCTAAGCTGCAATGCTTGTGTCAGGGCTGGTTCAAGATAATAGTCGGATGGCGGGCCCGAACCTGCCACGTAATCTTTCACAGTCCGTACCCTAAACTATCGGGCTATGTACCACACCTGACGAAAGACTACGTTTATGAAATAAATATTATTTATGGTAGAATTTTAGTTCGCAGTGGAATTTTCAGGCACATAGTAACTAGTAACTCGATAAAAACAGAACAATCTTACCATACGCAACGGTGAGTCGGCTATAATGAAATCTAACTAACGTGATATTTATGTATATGTATATACATATGTTTAACATTATCGTATCTTAAAATTAGAAACCAGTGGAGTCACCTTATCTTAACATTACAATATAATTCATTTCGAAATAACCTCTCTTCCTGCGGTTCACATAATTCACATTTGATTATAAACTTACCTATGTTTATGTTTATTTTACCCATGTCTACGGGACATAGGCTTTTCCTATCAGAAGGTTTTTACATAATCGCTATCGTGGCGATAACAGGACCAGACATCTCGCGCCCTAGATGCTACTATCCGTCACCAAATGATTATCCGGTTTATTAGATGAATATACAGATAGATTGACAGATTTTCATTTTAGTAGGGAAAAGGCCTTCTCTCAGAGATTTGAGAGTGCTGGCGGACTTCCAAGACGTCTTCGAAGTAATGACTTCTCAAACACTATTTTTTTTCATGAATAAATTTTCCATGAAGATAGTATTTCATCACCAATGGAGTATCCATGTGCCTGTGTTATTATCATCATAACAGCCTATCAAAAGTCTACTACTGAACATAGGTCTGCCCTAAAGATGGGCACATTAAAACCCCACTCCCCCCCTGCAATGTTGTGCAGGTGCTCCCACCATATCTTCCTCCACTTCAACGTCTTAATCCTTAGTGTTAACAATAATATTATTACTTTTTATCTCATGCTTTTTACAATACAGGGGTAGCTAGAGGTCTTGGCAATTATACTTTTCAACCCACATTTCACCGGTGCTTATTTTGGGATAACGTTGCGCCTAGTTGCGTTATTAATTAAAATATTTCAATTACGATTGGCAGCTATTCGGCGAGTCAATATGATTCGATTGGATTCTTTAAAAAAATATTACTTAGAAGTCTCCTTTACATTTCCTGTTTACTTTAATTATATGCGGGTCAAGAGTTTATCCCAATAGATTTCAGTATCAAAATATATGTATAATTATAAACCGTATCTATAATTAATTTAGGTATGTTTTCCTATTTTTCCTACGCGTTTTAGAAATAATAACAGATAGACAAATATTTGGTGTACGGATCAGTGAAAACCGTAAAAATACTTAATCGCTACTCTAAAATATATGGTTTAGTTTTTAGCTAAGACCTCAGTGGAGGAGTTGCGTACACACCGGTTTTATGGAGTCGCCAGCTCTGAGCTATCGGGTTTGATTCCCGGAGGGGTCAATGTAGAAGACCATTTTTCTACATTGCATCGGACTGGGTGTTTCCGGTACCTTCGTTGTTTCTGATTTCGTTGTCCCATACATAAGTCCTTTATCTACTTTGGCATTCGAGTAATATTGTTCATATCTATGTACATATTTATTAATTTCGACATAAAGCGGCTAATAAGACGCGAGCGGAATCCAGTGAAGCGATATTTCATTACAAAACTGGTCTCTCCCAGCCGAAATCGTACGAGTTCGGCTACTCGGTGAAGGACCCGCAGTCCGGCAACGACTACGGCCGGAAGGAGACGTCCGACGGGCACGAGGTGCGCGGACAGTACCGGGTTCAGCTCCCGGACGGCCGCACGCAGATTGGTGCGTGGTGTTTATATTATTTTATTTAACCACCGTAGTTGATATGTAAGTGAGAATATGCCTTCCCTTTATTTTTTTAAATAAAAACTCGTGGGTGTCGTAAGAGGCGACAAAGAGAAAAGCCTTGACAATATCAATGGCTAAAGACCTGATAACTATCTCCAAAAAATACCAGACCAAAATAAACAAACTGGTTACCGATAGCAGCATCTAAGGTGCGAGATGTCTGGTACTGCGATCGCCAATCCGCTTGCCGAGCATGGTAATAATGTCAAACAAGACAGGCCTATGTCCAGCAGTGGAATATTATAGGCCGGTTGTATGTGTGTGTATGGCAAATAAAACTTAAGTGATGAATTGTTTTTATACACTCTATTTTTTTGTTTATTGATTTTCTTTTGTTTTTTTTTCATTCTTGTTCGTATCAATTTTGTTTATTCACCTTTACTGTAATTTGTGATTGTAATCTGAAGTGTCGGAATAAATGTCTTTCATTCTAAGTGGGATTGCATGACTCAATCGTTCCACACGTTGCTATCTCCCGCAGTGACGTACCACGCGGACTGGCGGACGGGCTTCCACGCGGACGTGAGATACGAGGGGCAAGCGGCGTACCCGCAGCCCAACGGTGAGTGTGCACGTGTGGGGAAACTGGGCAACTGCCGAGCTGAGTGTTCCACATGTGAGGAAACTGGGCAACTGCCGAGCTGAGTGTTCCACATGTGAGGAAACTGGGCAACTGCCGAGCTGAGTGTTCTACATGTGAGGAAACTGGGCAACTGCCGAGCTGAGTGTTCTACATGTGAGGAAACTGGGCAACTGCCGAGCTGAGTGTTCTACATGTGAGGAAACTGGGCAACTGCCGAGCTGAGTGTTCTACATGTGAGGAAACTGGGCAACTGCCGAGCTGAGTGTTCTACATGTGAGGAAACTGGGTAACTGGCCGAGCTGAGTGTTCCACATGTGAGGAAACTGGGCAACTGCCGAGCTGAGTGTTCCACATGTGAGGAAACTGGGCAACTGCCGAGCTGAGTGTTCCACATGTGAGGAAACTGGGCAACTGCCGAGCTGAGTGTTCCACATGTGAGGAAACTGGGTAACTGGCCGAGCTGAGTGTTCCACATGTGAGGAAACTGGGCAACTGCCGAGCTGAGTGTTCCACATGTGAGGAAACTGGGCAACTGCCGAGCTGAGTGTTCTACATGTGAGGAAACTGGGTAACTGGCCCGCTGGTGTTTTCAGCTACAGCAGATTTATATATTTTCTTAATTAAGTAAATATATAAATAAGCAGCTTTTATTCACGATAGCCGAGTGGTTGGGTGATCGAAATTCGATTCAAGAGATCTTTATTAAAACCTATGTACGATTTTTACCGTTGGCTTGAACATAAAGACGGCAGGAGCACCACCTCTCACGTTGTCCCGAAAATGTCTTCGGTGAATCGTAAGGACTTATTTGTCAAGGTCTTTGTCTACCACAGTATTGGGTATAGCGTAAGTATTTAGGAACTTGTGTCATGGAGATAATGTAGAAAATAATGTCTCGACCTCTGTCTACCCCAGTATTGCAATACACAAGTGTCGAGTAAGACTCCTCAACTATACCGTGGTAACTAACATTACATTCTCTTTACATCCCAGCTGGTTACAATTACGCCGCTCCCTCTGGGTTCAGTGGTTCGCTGACCGGTTTCCATGGCAACGCGAGTCCCGAGTACGGACCCCCGGGGCACCACTGACCACTCGCGACAAACAGTTAATAATAATAGGTTTTTTTTACTGTATTTTTATAAGTTTTAAATAATAAAAATAATAAATAATTAAAAATACTTTTATTTCCAACATGCCCTTTTTCTGTATAACGACATAAATGTTGGAGTCTCCTTTTAAGCTTGAAGCCTGTAGTAAGACTCCTTCCTTCCATAACTACATAATATGACAAAACTATTATACTTTTAGTAAATAGTAGTTATGACTGACTGACGACTCGCGACAAACAATCTTATCGAGATAATTATAAGTGGTTTTTTTTTTACTGTATTTTTGTAAGTTTTAAGTGTTATGTTTATGTAAAAGTATTATACTATACCTATTTGAAGGTATTTCGTTAGTTACTAGTTGTATTGTGAAAAAATTAATAAAACTGAATCTGTATGAAGATATTGACTATTTTTCGAATTAAACACAGGTTGTAAAAAACTTTAATTTAATTATTTTAAGATAAATGTTAGATTTCAATTACACTGTAATGGCGATAGGCTTACCATCTGTAACGAACATTTCCTACGTTGTGGTCGTCGTCTTAGAAAAGTAATTACCTTAAAAACTATTTTTTCACTTTAACACGTTCTTGTAATTTGGTAGTTGCTTTATGAAATTGCGTCGGGGAGACAAACAAGCGATGTCCTCCTGACAAGTGACCAATGCATCCTGTGGCAAACCACTTCAATCGGTCGAGTTCACAGACGAGTTACCTTCGAGGAATTGTAAGGCTTCATAGCCCGCGGTCACGCCGCCTCTCTGTACCTTTCGAACTGCAACACGACTGTTGTTACAATATTTTGCAACAGAATTGGTTACTATTATCATCTATGTAAAAAAAAAATACCTTCACGCAATTCCCAATACAGGGGTAGACAGAGGTCAAGTCTAGACAATTAAGTCCCTTTGACCCACCTTCCACCGAAGATATTTTTCGGGACAACGTAACAGGTGGTGAGCCCGTCGCCGCCTTTATGTCCAAGCCAACGACGAAATTCGTACATAAGTTTTTTGAAAAACTCATTGGTACTGCCACCTGGAGATCGAACTCGGGTCTCTCGACTCGAAATTCCGACCACCCAACAACTCGGCTATCGTGACTAATTGTCATCATGTCTCCACATAATAAGCTCGCTAATAATATTCAGGAAACACATCGACATCCTACATCGCGCTATCGAAGTTCGCACGATTACAAGTATATATACGATTACCGATAGCGCACACTTGTGGAGGAGACGTCCTCCCCAGGTCACGATCACCCGACCTGGCCGGTAGCTACCCTGCACCTGCAGCACATCATCCACTACAGTATTAACCTAGACAGAGGAGAATCATAATTCTCCTCTGTCTGACCTGTAATAATGTCAACATTATAACTACGATTTCAATATAGCTGACATGTTAAAAAATTTCACATCTAATATTAACATGGTGTAAACGCGACAGCCCAGTGTTTAGATGATCGGAATTCGAACAGACTCAAATTCGATCCCAAAGAATGCCCCAGAGTAAAATGAGCCGAAGTGGCTAAAGAGTCTACATCTCTGTCAACCCCAGTAATGGGTAATGCGTAATATGGTACCTTAAATAGAACTGTAGATCGTGTAATTATGTAAAAATAATCAGTATTACAAGTTGCAAATTTATACAGGATGAATATAACTTAAAACATAAGTCTGAAGATAATATTCCAGATACCCTCGTCTTAAGATTGCTGCTCGTATCCATCTGTTGTCAATTATATTGTAAAGTTGTTATTTAAAAAATTACTTCGCAACCCTCCGCATGAAAAATTTAATTTTTTAAATAACAACTTTACAATGAATTTCCGCAAAGTAACGCCTGAGTCAATTAACTAAATTATATTGTACTGAATATTTAGCACCGTTGATTTATGACTCGTTAAACGAACAAACACATACATCTATTTGATTTTGGCATTTTTTTAAATTTATTGTTAATGGACATTAAGTACGGTGTAGGAATATTGTCACTCCCTTTCTTTCCGTAGATGTCGTAAAAGGCGACTAAGGGAAACAGCGTTGATACCGTTATGGAAATAGATAGTTGGTGGGATAACCATCTCAAAAATATCACACCAAAATAATCAGACCGAAGATGGACAGCAGCGTCTGAGGTGCGACTGGTCTCCTACAGCGATCGCCAATCCGCTTGCCAAGCGTGGTAATTATGGCAAATCCTCCCTATGGGAGAGGCCTATGTCCTGCAGTGTGCTTTAATTGGCCGTTATTTATGCATGTTATAACAACTCTTATTTATCCTGTATCATGCAGAAGTACAAATTTCTAAGTATGTGCTATTTTGAGCATCATTAATCTATGTAGTTACATAAAAATGTCATTCGATGGTTAATAATGTGATAATAATGTAACAAACAATGCAGTCCTTTTCGTAGTTAATATATTGTGTATGTATATTATAATAAAAAAATAAACTGTGTTTAATTTTTTTCGGGATAAGAACACCAATTTTTCTCCAATTCAACTCAAATTAAACCGTTAAAGCTAAACAGTAACAAACATACTCTCTCTCTCTCTCTCTCTCTCTCTCTCTCTCTCACGCTACCTTCTTCTGTTAAAAAGAGCAAGAGGTTCAACCATAGGAAAGTCACAATCTGGCAGATTCCAAGATATAATTTTTTTCTGTCTAATAAATAAATTAATAATATCTTCACGCCATTCCCAATACACCCCTGTATTGGGAATCGACAAAGATCTTGACAATTAAGTTCTTTCGACCCACCTTCCACCGAAAATATTTTTTGGGACAACGTGACAGTTGGTAAGCCCGTCTTTATGTTCAAGCCAACGATATAAATCGTACATAAGTCTTGAAAAACTCATTGGTACTAACTAGCCATGTGGATCGAACTCGGGTCTCTTGACTACAATTCCCCATCGCCGAACCATACGACTTGGGGACTTAATAATTAATAATATAGCAAACTATTTGCCGTGTGATAACGTTGTAAGAATGTACAACCCCCTTTCTTCCCGAGTGTGTCGTATGAGGCTAAGGGAAAAGCCTTGGGCTACCGATAGATGGCGGGATAACCATCTCGAGAAATATCAAACCAAAAAATAGGCCAGTGACGGGCAGCAGCGTTTAAGAAACTGTGCCTGTGCGGTTAAGGTGCCTGGTACTGCGAACTTCAATCCGTAATTCAAAAGTAGTGATTTTGGTAAATTATTCTTAAAGACGAGGCCTATGATATGGCTGTCGGACTTTTACAGGCCGTTATGTATCTTTGTATGTGTATAGCATAGAAATACGAAAAAGGAAGGTGATAAAAAATACAAAAAATTTAATAAACTTTAGTGTTTTATTTCCACTAACTAAAAATACATTATTTTTACAGATCATATACAATAAATTATGCCCTAGATGGTGCGCGTAAAGTCGTCTTTACTTATTTGAATCTAATCCAAATCCCGTCAATATTTCTTTCAATTTTATATCACGTTCTGTTTCATTTTATCTTAATTAAATAATTAATTTAATTAATTTATTAATTTATCTTAATTATATATAAAACAAATTTATCAACAGAAGAGTAAAATTTAAACTCTGCTTCTCTGTCTCCATTGGAGTCCATACTATTGGTTAACATAAAAAAATACTATTATCGTAATAACGCCAAAGTACAATAAAATGTAGAAATATGTTTTAAATAAACTTCAATAAACAGATAATTATTTTGATGATAATATTAATATTTTACAAAAGTGTAAGTTATATACGAACTTTAAAGATTATAACTTTTACTCTTATATGAAAAGACGATTTTATATACTTCACGAAGTTATATACTCATCACCATAATGTTGACCCAAAAAGTCTTCGGTGAATGGTGGGTCAACAGGACTTAATTATTTAGACCTCTGTCTACCACATGATGATGAAAAAAAAATTAAAAACTTTATTTAATTATATATTAAAATATAAATATTAATTAGTAATTTAATGGTGTGTTTATGCCATTTAGTATAAACACGCCATTATTACACGTCAAATTACTAATTTACTAAATACATTCTATTAATAATTTACTAAATGGTGTGTTTATACGAAAAGTCTTGGGTTACTCATCCCAACTTACCTGTCCGGTAGTTGTATGGTATACGGGTATGCGACCCCGGCTTCCCTAGCTATTACTGTCCTATCCCTTACCCTCCTGGGCGGTTATATCCTACCTTTCCTATCCGATATCCTGTGCGTGAACGAAACCAAGAGGAAAGGATGTGACACCGCGGTTCATGGTCCCTACACGGCATACTAGTCGGGAGTCCCCCAAACCAGCCGAGGCTGTCAGGGAGTTGGTGTGATTCTTTCCTCTAGAATAGTTGAATGTGTGATGGAGCATGAATGTGTAAGTCCAAGATTCCTCTGGATTAGGTTAAAAGTTGCACTAACTCGCTTGTTTATCCTGGGGGTCTATGCACCGACGGATCTGCGTGGAGATGGGTAATTAAAAGCCCAACAAGAGAGGGAGGAATTTTGGGATAGCAGGAGAGAGGTCTTGAATAAATGCGGAGAAAATGACCGGAATGTTAGGGGACTTTAATGGGTGATGGGTATGAAGGAGTACTGGGTACATTTGGGGACGAGAGAGTGAATGAAAATAAGAGAACCTGCTTGAAGTATGCTTGGAATGGAATCTGTGCGTGGCCAACACAATGTTTGATCACAAAAAGATCCATTTGTATAGAAGACATGAGGGTGAGTCTAGAAGTATGATTAATTTTGTAATTGTGGATGAAAGGCTGAGGAAGATAGTGCTAGACACTCGAGCATACCGCGTTGTAGGTCATAGCCCGAATGCTTGGCCTCTTTAAACGGTGGCGGCACCGAGAGCCGAGTCTACGAGTGTTTTGGACAGAATAAAAGTGGAAAATCTAGAAGAAAAAGAAAAGAAAGACGAGTATGGAGAGAAACGGAAAGAAAGTTTTAAATGCATGGAAATGCTCGGTGTGATTAAAGATTTGTAGGAGACATTTAAGAAAGGGGTAGTGAACGTTGCTATAGAGGTATGCGGTATAGCTAAAAGAAGGAAAGGAAGAAAGAACTATAATGTGTGGATGGATAAAGATGTACAAAGGGCTGTAAGAACAAAGGGTACAAAGGGCTGGCTGCAAGAAAAAAAGAAAGCGTGGTTGGATTCTTTAAAAAACTTCAAAAGGCGACGGATGACGAGATAGCGAAAAATGTTGTGGCTATAAAGAAAGAAGAACGAAAGGATGATTTTGATAGGAAGCTCACTGAAGATTTCCAGTCAAACATCAAGTTTTTCTGGAAATCAATCAAAACAGCCAGAGGAAAAACTTCTACCTAGGAGCTGAGTACAATCAGGACTCAAGATGGGATACAATCTAATAGACGTTATAAAAGGAGAAGAATATGTGTTAAAGAAAAGAGATGGTAAGACTATTTTGAATGTGTATTTGAAAGAGAGGAAGTGCAGGCGCAACGCCTGGCACCTTCCATGTTGATGAAAGTGAGATAATCATGGATGAAATAGTAATAGCGTTATGAAGGGTAGTTTAAATTAAAATAAGTAATTTTAATAATATTTTTTTCCTGTTCATTTACTTATCAATTTACTAAACGCATTAAGCTCAAGGAATTTGTATAAATTAGTGCAATCTATTTTTAAAAACAGCAAACGTCATACGCTCAGATATTAAATACTTTTCGCTGTAATTTTTCTTTTGGAAACTTGTTTATTCACAATAAGGTTTCTCTTAGTAGATAACTCATACTTTCATGATTGCCTTATTAGACAACCAATCCCGCCCTCCCTCCTATTTCCTTCATTTTCTTTGAAAGTGGGACCTTTCAAGGCCGTGCGTATATTAATTCTAAATTACAGCGGGTATTGTGTGTGACGTGTTATCCGTGTTGACCTGACGACGCGGTGAACATACGCTGGTGCCATCTGTCGCCCCGATTGTGTCCGTATATCACAACCAACGCACGTCGACACGCCGCGGAACGCTCGCCATCTTATACCGTCTATGTTTTATCTATTTTATATTACGGGTGTGGTTCTGATGAACAGACTAAGAACTGCCACATATTACTCGTGATATCTTCAGCGAACCGCAGTAACTGCAGCGCAGCCGTTGGAGCCAGGGTCGCTACTCCTTTCTAGATTGTTACTCCTTTCAAGATTACTTATCACAATAATTTAGAGTGTTTAATATATCATTTACCTTACTTACGCATTACGTTTTAAATTATGTAACAATTTTTATATCAAACGAGATAACATAAAGCAAGTTTCACTTGGTACTTTGGTTACTTTCTTATCATTATCAGTTACCCAATTGCAAATTTAGTGCCACCACTCGCAAATAAATTCAGAAATAGGTACGTCAATTAAAAAACATCAAACAATATTCTATAAAGTACTCATCTGGATTAGGTTAAAAGTTGCACTAACTCGCTTGTTTATCCTGGGGGTCTATGCACCGACGGATCTGCGTGGAGATGGGTAATTAAAAGCCCAACAAGAGAGGGAGGAATTTTGGGATAGCAGGAGAGAGGTCTTGAATAAATGCGGAGAAAATGACCGGAATGTTAGGGGACTTTAATGGGTGATGGGTATGAAGGAGTACTGGGTACATTTGGGGACGAGAGAGTGAATGAAAATAAGAGAACCTGCTTGAAGTATGCTTGGAATGGAATCTGTGCGTGGCCAACACAATGTTTGATCACAAAAAGATCCATTTGTATAGAAGACATGAGGGTGAGTCTAGAAGTATGATTGATTTTGTAATTGTGGATGAAAGGCTGAGGAAGATAGTGCTAGACACTCGAGCATACCGCGTTGTAGGTCATAGCCCGAATGCTTGGCCTCTTTAAACGGTGGCGGCACCGAGAGCCGAGTCTACGAGTGTTTTGGACAGAATAAAAGTGGAAAATCTAGAAGAAAAAGAAAAGAAAGACGAGTATGGAGAGAAACGGAAAGAAAGTTTTAAATGCATGGAAATGCTCGGTGTGATTAAAGATTTGTAGGAGACATTTAAGAAAGGGGTAGTGAACGTTGCTATAGAGGTATGCGGTATAGCTAAAAGAAGGAAAGGAAGAAAGAACTATAATGTGTGGATGGATAAAGATGTACAAAGGGCTGTAAGAACAAAGGGTACAAAGGGCTGGCTGCAAGAAAAAAAGAAAGCGTGGTTGGATTCTTTAAAAAACTTCAAAAGGCGACGGATGACGAGATAGCGAAAAATGTTGTGGCTATAAAGAAAGAAGAACGAAAGGATGATTTTGATAGGAAGCTCACTGAAGATTTCCAGTCAAACATCAAGTTTTTCTGGAAATCAATCAAAACAGCCAGAGGAAAAACTTCTACCTAGGAGCTGAGTACAATCAGGACTCAAGATGGGATACAATCTAATAGACGTTATAAAAGGAGAAGAATATGTGTTAAAGAAAAGAGATGGTAAGACTATTTTGAATGTGTATTTGAAAGAGAGGAAGTGCAGGCGCAACGCCTGGCACCTTCCATGTTGATGAAAGTGAGATAATCATGGATGAAATAGTAATAGCGTTATGAAGGGTAGTTTAAATTAAAATAAGTAATTTTAATAATATTTTTTTCCTGTTCATTTACTTATCAATTTACTAAACGCATTAAGCTCAAGGAATTTGTATAAATTAGTGCAATCTATTTTTAAAAACAGCAAACGTCATACGCTCAGATATTAAATACTTTTCGCTGTAATTTTTCTTTTGGAAACTTGTTTATTCACAATAAGGTTTCTCTTAGTAGATAACTCATACTTTCATGATTGCCTTATTAGACAACCAATCCCGCCCTCCCTCCTATTTCCTTCATTTTCTTTGAAAGTGGGACCTTTCAAGGCCGTGCGTATATTAATTCTAAATTACAGCGGGTATTGTGTGTGACGTGTTATCCGTGTTGACCTGACGACGCGGTGAACATACGCTGGTGCCATCTGTCGCCCCGATTGTGTCCGTATATCACAACCAACGCACGTCGACACGCCGCGGAACGCTCGCCATCTTATACCGTCTATGTTTTATCTATTTTATATTACGGGTGTGGTTCTGATGAACAGACTAAGAACTGCCACATATTACTCGTGATATCTTCAGCGAACCGCAGTAACTGCAGCGCAGCCGTTGGAGCCAGGGTCGCTACTCCTTTCTAGATTGTTACTCCTTTCAAGATTACTTATCACAATAATTTAGAGTGTTTAATATATCATTTACCTTACTTACGCATTACGTTTTAAATTATGTAACAATTTTTATATCAAACGAGATAACATAAAGCAAGTTTCACTTGGTACTTTGGTTACTTTCTTATCATTATCAGTTACCCAATTGCAAATTTAGTGCCACCACTCGCAAATAAATTCAGAAATAGGTACGTCAATTAAAAAACATCAAACAATATTCTATAAAGTACTCATATGTTAGCCATTTTGACACATCATTCTTTTTATTGTATTTTAAATCATAATATGCAAATTTCTTTCTAATATAACATGATTACCTGATAAAATCATTAGGTTTTAATAAGTTTATTTGTTCTGAAGGTTTTCAGAAATGTTTTTATAAATAAGTTGTCAGCAATGATACACTGACACAGGCAGCCACCATTACGTCAAAGTTAAGTTCCTAAATCTGCCACTAGTGACTGCATGTTTCCAGCTGGATTTCCGGAGATATATAACAGCATAGTTTTTTACATTTCTCCATTATAAATAATATAAAAAATGTATTAATTTGTTTATTTAGTAAACCAATTAGTAAAACTTTAATTTTCTTTGCCTATGGTACGTGATAATAGAGTACTTTTAAATATTATGTTACTCCATGTTACTTAGTTTCAAAAACATTGTGTGGGATCTTTCAATATACCAAACTTCACGTTTGTACCATAATATCAATGTCTGGACATAAAGACGGCGACGAGCTCACCACCTGTCACGTTGTCCCGAAAATATCTTCTGTGGAAGGTGGGTCGAAGGGACTTAAATGTCTAGACTAGACCTCTGTCTACCCCTTTATTGGGAATTGCGTGAAGATATTTTTTTAATTTTTTTTGTCTGTACCAAAATTGAAAAAAAAAGTATTTATTGAAAAACCTATATAGAATTTATTTTCACAAAAACACGATAAAAAAAATTGGTTGATATTAAATATATTTAGGTGTTGAAAATATCTCACTGGACAGTTTTGAACCTTAATCTATTGTGGGTCAGAATTACTCCTTATCCACATCACGAAAAATTGTCTTAACGAATTGAAGTTACATACATGTATCATGTATTATTTATATATACATGTATAATTTTCTATACATGTATTTTTAGAGAGGCCAGTAAGAAAGCCAATGGAAGTAGGTCTTAAACGCTTTTATTTAAACAAGCAGTAACACATTGGACATATAGACGGTGACGGGCTCACCACCTGTCATGTTGTCCTGAAAATATCTTCTGTGGAAGGTGGGTCAAAGTGACTTAATTGTCTAGCTTAGACCTCAGTTTACCCCTGTGTTAGGAATTGCGTGAAGATATTTTTTTAATTTTTTTTGTCTGTACCAAAATTGAAAAAAAAAGTATTTATTGAAAAACCTATATAGAATTTATTTTCACAAAAACACGATAAAAAAAATTGGTTGATATTAAATATATTTAGGTGTTCAAAATATCTCACTGGACAGTTTTGAACCTTAATCTATTGTGGGTCAGAATTACTCCTTATGCACATCACGAAAAATTGTCTTAACGAATTGAAGTTACATACATGTATCATTTATATATACATGTATAATTTTCTATACATGTATTTTTAGAGAGGCCAGTAAGAAAGCCAATGGAAGTAGGTCTTAAACGCTTTTATTTAAACAAGCAGTAACACATTGGACATATAGACGGTGACGGGCTCACCACCTGTCATGTTGTCCCGAAAATATCATCGGTGGAAGGTGGGTCAAAGTGACTTAATTGTCTAGCTTAGACCTCAGTTTACCCCTGTGTTAGGAATTGCGTGAAGATTTTTATTTATTTATTTATTCATTTAGTAACTCATTTCCTCGTTGCTACCTACCCCATGGCTCCTTGATACCAAACTACTTTCCTACCGAGAATTGCTAACTTATTTAAACTTTCCCTTCATGAGCAGGACTATGGAAATATTTTCGCACACATCCGCGAACGGTGGCAATGTACTCACTTGAGTTCGTCATCTGGAAGGCATGAGTCTCAGGAAGGCAGGTGTGTATTCGGAAACACTGACTTAAGCTCGTGACACTAATATTACTCATAAAGTTATTATTATATAGATCGTAGTCCTTAATTTGAAATTTACACTGTTACTATAGTGGCGACATCTTTCTATTTGCATACAGACCGTCCTCCTTATATCGACAATATGTAGTTCTTTCTTTCTTATACTAAACTTTTCCTTTAGGCAAAAGGGAAAAAGCGTCTCAATCTAACTAGAAACAATTCTGATAAATTAATAAAACCTTTTTAGCGAATTCTTTTTAATGGAACCCAATTGAACTACTTTTTACCCAAAGCCATATAGAATAAAAAACTAGCTCTCTGTGTTCGATAGTGGATAAAAGTCGCTAAAAATTATCGATACATCGATTTTTTAGTACCGACTAAATACCTTACAGTTGATGCCACAATATGTACAAGTGATAAGATTTTAAAAATCTAATCTATGGTGAGACCCGATTTGGCGGGAAATTTACAATTTTTTCTGACAATACAGGAGTGTACCTAATGCGTATAATAATATATTGGGAGAGTGTACGTTACGTACCACTTGTTGTGATATTACACTATCCTTTACTTGTTGTGATATGACTCAAATGCATATAAGTAAGTTTTTTTAAATTCTTACGAAATAAAACGATTCAGTTGAAACATTGTTTATTTCTATAAAATTTACATTGCCTTCGCGCTGTCGATGCTCTAACGTATTTGGTATAATTTTAAAAATTTATTACACAATTTTTACAAGTGAACTAGACAAATAAGAAACAATATTAATAATTATTTACATTTTGACATAATCTTTACGCCATTTTTATTTATACAAATATTTTTGCAACTTACTTCCAAGAATTTTTTGGTAAGAGTGCCATTATGTCTTAAAAAATAGTGTCGAAAGTAAGAAGTGATGTTTAAAACTTGCATTAAAAATATGTAGATATAATTTTCCCGTGTTGATGGCTGGTGTAGAAGTTTGTTATTAAGTTTATTTATGTCGTAGAATATTTATCAAATGACAGACTTTGTAATGTTTATTGATATTATGCATCTATTGTTTGGTATAAAAAATAAAAAAAAATATAGGAAGAATAATAATATTTTTTTAAATCATTAAATAATATTCAATTTAGATTTTTTATTTATACATTTTACCTATTATGTATACTTGTCACTATTAGGTAACGAAAATACCCTATAATATTTATCTATCATTTAACTTTTCAGCAAGGGATTTGATTTTGTTGCAGTTTTAGTCAATAAGAAAAGTTTTATACCATATGTAATAAGACTAGAAAAAAAAAACATTTTATAGTTTTAAATGTTTGTACTTAAGAGGCCATTTTTTTACTTTAAAAGTAATGTTTGTAAACTTTTTTTCATATCCATATATAAAAAATTTATACTTATCTATATACCTTCAAGATGTTACAGTTCGGCCTATATTATCAGAAAACTTTTGCCGATTTCTATATTTTTTTAAAATAATTTCTGTTTAACAAAGGTATGCAAGACAAGTTATTCTTTCCTATAAATCCATCAGGCATTAAGTATACTATATGATTGACTATAATAGTATTTCTATTTGTAGTAGTTCCTTTTTCAAACCAAACGGTCACCGTCTGCTGGTTATGAGTGGGATATGGCTACGGATTGGGCTCCCCGAGCCGTTCTGTGACATCTTGAGTTTTGTGGTGAGTGGTTGTGTTTGAAATGAAAGAGAATCGTGTTGACATGTATTTAATGTTCACCATGTAACTACAATTACCTAAATCCCAAAAGGTAGTCTAGAAATAACAGAATGAAATTAAAATTAATTCTTTTACATTATCTTAAAAGTATTTTATTAATGCCAGAGTTGCAGTTTCGTTTGTATGTTTTGTTTGAATACATCAGGCATAGTTTCGCGTCTAAACTGACCATGTGGGTATTTTATTAACATGTGTCTTTGAAAATGGAAGTATCTACACAGTGTTTGAAATATGTGAAGAGGTGAATACATTATGTTTCAATTTAACCTAATTGTATTCTGATAAGGTTACTGTATCTGTGATCAATGAACACTGAAGTTTTCATTGTTCAGTAAGTTAGTTTTACCAGATTCTCTGGTGGCAGTTGACACATTTGTATTTATTACAGTATTAATAGTGTGATTCTGTTAATATTTAGTTATTGTACATTAGAAAGTTTCAATGAAATCATCGCATTCAACCAAATAATATTCATATATCTTTCTCTGTATGTATATTCAAACTGAAAACAGACCGCGAGCTATACACGACATCGAAGTCCTAATACTAAAACATTTATTTATTTGTTTTTTTTCACAATTTTCAATCGAAAATATTTCTAGAGAAAAAGATATGCATCTAATTACCTGATAACAATGGATTTTAATTAGCTATTTTTAATGACTATTCTGTTTAAATTTCGCTGGCTATAGCACTGTTTACTCTACAGATATATAAATGAAGTACATTTATTGTAATTAATAGACCTCCACTAATTATTAATTATTTTAGTGAATAAATTTATGTCATTCGTTTTATTATCAAAATGCAATACGAATCAATCGAGTCACACAGGATATTTAAGTTAGATAGCAAAATTAAATGGATTGTGCAAATTGACGGTAATTTGAAAAAGAAAAATTAGTGGAAATCCTCGTTTTGTGCTTTATGTATAAACAGTAGTATAGATAAGCCACCACAAATTCACACCATACAAACATACAAACATACAAACATACAAACATCTATAATTAGACACAATAAAGAAAAATAGCATTAATATTATGGTGTTTTAACATTTTGCCAACTAACACTAAATAAACCTTGTGCAGGCTCAAATACACACGAAAAGTACGATCGTCACCATTATTATATCATATATTTCGTTATTTTTAAGAAAAAATTTATAGAAAATCTGTACTGACATAATTTCCTCCCACTAATCGAATATAATTGACATTGCGGTAACTACTAGCCTAAAGAGTGCTAAACTATTTCTTACATTTAGACATTATTATTTTTGTTTAAATTCTTAAACACATTTATTAGAGAAACGGTCGAACATATAAATTCAAGGCTCGTTATGAACACGAAACTCATGCAAAAATTAATGAAACATGCACACTCCAAATGATGTACTAATAAAAATGAAACGCAAATATTTCTACCGTACAGCAATAATTTTTATTTTACGAATACACAACTGACAGGTCTGCGAAAAACCGTGGTGATGGTAAATAACTAAAAACAGCTCGCACATTTGGTCTTGGTCATAATATATTTAGTCAAAATTATTTTCGTTTTTTCGACTACACAAGGGTCCATAACAAACGAAAACTGCTACATTTTTTTTCCTTCAATGTCACAGATACAAAAAATCACAAACTAATATCGTCTAGTATAATAATAATCACTAATAATCGGGAAAAAGCCAGTGCCATCCTCAAAACTCTGTACTTTCATATTTGGTCTGCTTTAATTTGAACATTAATAAAAAAAAAAATACATCGCAATGCAGAGTGTTTGAAAATGGCACCGTTATGAATGTTACAAAACTAAATACTAAAATTACACAAAATAATGGGAATAATGCTTAATCCATAACTAAACCGCTAATTATTATTATAAAAAAAAAACAAAATGCATACGCATCAAAACGGAGCTTTGGCTCCGCGTCCAAATAAACGAAGAGAAAATAATAATCGTAAAAGAAACAAACTCATTAATGGAAATGTAAAATAGTGTTAAACATGAAATTCTTGTTAACTGTGTCTAAGTAAAATTAGCAACTATCTGTTAATGTCTTTATAAGGAGTGATCTACATCACAAAATAAAAATGTTTTCATAAGGAATAATAACGATGTTGCCATTGACAAAAAAAAAGTTATTATCCATCGTCGAAATTTTTCTTTACTGGTATAACCCAAGCTCGCTACTATTTGAACCATAGATAATATACTACTTATTTTGATGTGTGATGCTTGTCTCCGAGGAAAGTAAATGAAGATTTGCGCAAAAAGTAACTTTAAAAGTGATTTTGATAATTGAAATAATACGAAATAAGAATTCTTAATTTCGAGAGATGAACTTAATAAATTTTTTTTTTGATTTGCAAAATATTTCGTAATGTCAATACGACTATTCTTTCTTGTATATATTTTTATTTGTAAATCAATATCAACATTTAATTTATTTTTTGTGGTTGTTTCAGAAGCTCTATAGAATTTTAATGAACTTAATGATTTTCTATGGATCAATTTTATTAGTATACGATCTAAGACGAATCTTTAATAGTATACGATGTATAGACTGTTTGGGGAGAATTTTGTTTTTGCAATGGCAACACCAATCCCCGGGTCAATGCGACCGCGCGCTCGTAGTGTGGCTGTGTGTGTCTGTGTGTTGGCTTCCGTCTTGATATGTGTGTGTGTGTTTGCGCCGTCCGTCTTCGCCGTTAGCTAGAAAAGCAAATACGTTCATAATGTGAGTTCGACATGTATTGGTACATACGGATTTAGTGCGGAGAAATTTACTTTCGAAGCGACAATGTTATAGCAACAGAGACATATTGTTCTGTGTTACGGAATATTTTCAGTTTATTGCATGTAAGAGTGTCATTTATTGTGACTTCAAAACCCATTTCTTCGACTAAACCGTGTAATTATTGTAAGTAATTGTAATAAGTTCGATAGTACGGAGGAAACAGAAAAAAATTTTGCGTTAAAAAAAAAAACTGAAAATCGAAAAATTAAAGAGAGATATATATAAAAAAAAGTGAAAACAAAAGAAAGCAGAAATTAATTGCCCGGTGATGATGTATGTGAAAAGACATGTATTTGTGGTGTTTTTTTTTTTTTCATTTTCCAGTTGAAAATTCATACGTACACTAATTCATACGTACACTAATTATTTGTCATCGTGATATGTAAATTTCTATGAGAAGCGAACCGTGACACCTTACATGCAAACAGTAAAATTGACTTAGCATGAAGAGGACAAACGTACAGTCGCGCACGACATGCTTATACTATGAATATATTTTTTTTTTTTTTTTACTAAAGCAACGGCCATGTTTCGGCCGTCGAGTACAAATCTACAATCGATAAGCTTACAAAGCGTTAACGAACTCAGAAAATATATATATATAGCATATGTGCACGACTTTACTATAATTGCATAGTAATAATAATAATTACAATTGTACATATCTACAGCGCTATATATCGAATATAAGAAATTGACGTTTCACACATAATAATTATATATATATATATATATATATATATATATATATATATATATATATATATATATATATATATATATATATATATATATATATATATATATATATATATATATATATATATATATATATATATATATATATATATATATATATGTCATGATCATCGAGATATGTTCTATTCCATTAATCTGAGACCACTTATTGACAAAACAGTTTGTCCTAAGTAATAAATGTATTATTACTTATATACTAAATTGCACATTACAATTATTTTATAATTTAGTAAAGTAACACTTGTGTACTCGAGTGTAACTTCCACCGGCCAAAAATAATTATTTACATTTTTTTTTCTCAGATAGGATATACATATATAAACTTTGGCTTACCATTTGGCATAGACAAGACAAGTGAATATAAGCATTCGACTAATTCAACAATACTTTCATAGACGTATGCAAACAGTTCTATTTTCAATTGCCTATTAGATCAAATAAATCGTTTTAAAACTTGAACATACAAACAACTTAATAATTAAGTATATTAGATAGAATCTATATAAGAATATCTCTATTTTATCGAAACAACGAAATATTTGCGTATAGGAAATAACTCATCTTTATTTTCGCATCTCATTTAATGTTAAAATTGCTTTTAACTTTTACCATTGTATTTCAAAATCAAATAACTTTATCGAAATGCATAAAATAAAAGATTGTTATAAAATTATTCGAAAATAGTGATATAACAACGCGTCGATAATTGTCTTAACAGTGTCAATAATGACATTACTAAAATTGATCTAAAACTTGGAATAGACTATAGAGAATAATAGGCAAAAATAAAGAAGAACATCGTTTCTATGGTCCCTACTATAGAAGGTTAAAAATAGAGTAAATCTTTATTTAACAATCGGTCAAAGTCGATAAAGCTGACGAGAGTATATCAGTCGAAAATTTCGCATATACAGGCGATAGACATAAATGTATATGAAGAAGAATTTCGAAAGACCATTTCTTTATATATATATATGTGTGTATACAAAAAGGAATTTCTTTAGCATTACAATCGAAGGGGTCAAAAATATACGGAAAAAAATCTATATACTTATCTCCTAAATATATAAATGAAAAAATCATTGCTTTTTTAAATGTATCATAATACTCTTCAATTCTAACATAACAAAGACATAACAACGGACAGACAAATTAATTTGACGTGTCGATTCAATGCAAATACAGTTACAGAATAGTAACATTTCTAATTTACAAACACAGTTAAAAGGAATGACGAATTGGAGGCAAAGCGGAAAATTTTTTATTTGTGTGTTGCTTTCGCAAATAACTACATAAATTTATTCTAAATATGTCCATGCGACTGTTTATATTACAATGTCTGGACATATTCGACACTTAACGTGTGAGTTAGGCCGATACGTAAACTACTCCTTTTGTGAAGAGACAAACGATAATATCGGAACACAAATATTTATAACACTACTAATATATTACATATACAAATCGCATTGCGCCACATCTTTTTGTGGGGAAAAATAATTCACCATTCACCATTCACAGCGCCTACAATTTTAATGTACAAATTACAACGACACACCGACAACTATATTCGGTTGAAATTAAAACGGAAAGGCTGGCAACACTCTCTTTGGCTTCAACGTCAACGTCAAAACTGACAAACGGAGAGATCGAGACGTCTCTCTTTTTCCCTTTTCTATTTTTGTTTTTGGTCCGGACGCCCCTACAACACAATGTACATGTCTTTTTTTCTTTTAAACACTTTTGCGGGTTTCTCCGCTAGATTATTATTATTATTATTAATTTTTTTTACACGATTAAAACCTAGTTTAAGATCTGCTCTGTTGTTGGCTTACTAGTATTCGTGCTCTAGGCCGTTGTTCTGGCCCTGCCTGGTCGGCTCCAGGTTCGGATTCTGGCTGAGACTCTTGCTCTGCGGATGCTGGCCCTTGCCCTGGCCGATTTGTCGCGACGACGAGAAGCACAGTTTCATCACGAACGGGAATTTCGCACCTGCAACCGGTCCGGCGGTGGGATGGTAATTTCGATACAATTAAGAGAAAGAGAAAGAGAGGGAGAGACCGCGACAGGCTCGCCACCTGTCGCATTGGTCCCAACCCATCATTCAACAAAACCTTGTTTTGGTGAATGATGGTTTGCAGTGACTTGAGTAGACTTTGGCGACTCTTAAGCAGAAAACGAGTCTAAAATGTAAGTAAATAAATAAATATGTTTACGCAAATCCCAATACAGGGGTAGACAGAGGAGGCTAGACAATTAAATCCCTTCGACCCACCTTCCACCGAAGATATTTTCGGGCTTCGTGACAGGTGGTGAGCCCGTCGCCGTCTTTTTGATCTAGCCAACGATATAATTCGTACATAAGTTTTTTTTTTTTTGAAAAACCCATTGGTACGAGCCTGCCACCTGGGAATTGATCTCGGGTCTCTCGACTCGAAATTCCAAACACCAAACTACTACTCGGCTCTCGTGACTTATGTAAGTAAAATATTAAAAAATATATCTGTTGCCTACTTTATGTACAAGCCAACGATAAAAATTGTAGAAAAGTTTTGTAAAAACCACATTGGTACGAGCCTACCACCTGGGGATATATATGATTATATACATATATGTGGTACATAGGAAAGGACAACATCACATTCATTGCTCTAATCTCAAAGGTGCTTTAATTACTTAAATTAAAGCACCCGACGGCGACGGGCTCACCACCTGTCACGTTGTCCCGAAAATATCTTCGGTGGAAGGTGGGTCGAAGGGACTTAACTGTCTAGACTAGACCTCTGTCTACACCTATATTGGGAAATGCGTGAAGATTATTTATTTATTTATTTTATTCGTATATGCATACAATACCAGTCTTGACTAGACCTCTGTCTACCCCTGTATTTTGAAATGCGTGAATATTATTTATTTATTTATTTTATTCGTATATGTGTACAATACCAGTCTTGACTAGACCTCTGTCTACCCCTGTATTGGGAAATGCGTGAAGATTATTTATTTATTTCATTCGTATATATACCAACCTGGATGCTGTATGGTGGCGTGATTGCACGCCATTATCGCCATCACCGACTGGGATATGTTCGTAAACTCCATTAGACCAGATGAGGACCTGAAATGGGAAACAAAAGGAAACAATAAATAAATACTTTGTCCATTTGTTATTCACCATTATTTTAACAGTGGTAGAGCCTCACATCAGCTTTTGTTGTTGCACGAATGGGCCGGCTCGACCGGGGAAGTACCACGACCTCACAGAATACCGGCTTGAAGTACAAGTCTAACAAACTTCTGCGTTTCGTCTGCGGGGGCACTCTAAGGGGGCAACGCATCTGCTATGCCTCTGGTAATGCGGGTGTCTATGGGCGGCGGTAGTCACTTACCATCACGTGAGCCGCCTGCTCGTTTGCCTCCCTTTGCTATAAAAAAAAAAATTCACGGTACATAGACTTTCACCAACAAGGAAGGTTTACAATCGCCACGCTCGACAAGCGGCTCGGCGAATGCAGTACCCAGACACCTTGCACTTTAGACGCTGCCGCCCGTCACTGGTCTGCTGCTTAATTTTGGTACTCCTGACGTCAGCCTAGAAAATTAAGTCCTTCCGATCCCTTCGACCGAAGACATTATTGGGAGAACGTGACAGGTGGCGAGCCCGTCGTGTATTTATTTCCAATCCAACGATACAATCGTACAACGATACATAAGTTTCTAAAAGAAAATCCATTGACATCTGTTTGTGGCAAATTGAACTACCTATGCTGCCCCCTAAGTCACCTCTTACGACACCCACGGGAAGAAATGGGCATGGAAACGGAATGAAGCGTTATGTCTATTAGCATTATATATATTAACACTCAGTAACTACTACCTTAACTGCCCTTACCATATTTTCTGCTTTACCTAGAATTGGCTGGTAGAGAATGCACTATTAATTTCGCCATTTGTTGTTTTTATTGATGAAGTGAAGATTTTATAAGTACAATACTGCAATTCACACAATTCTGCACTATAGTGCTTGGATTGGCGCAATAATATTAGGATGAAGTATCACTACAGTGCTTCCACTGTGGCAGTATTAGGATGAGGTATCACTGCAGTGCTTCCACTGTGGCAGTATTAGGATGAAGTATCGCTACAGTGCTTCCACTGTGGCAGTATTAGGATGAAGTATCGCTACAGTGCTTCCACTGTGGCAGTATTAGGATGAAGTATCGCTACAGTGCTTCCACTGGTGCTGTATTAGGATGAAGTATCGCTAAAGTGCTTCCACTGTGGCAGTATTAGGATGAAGTATCGCTACAGTGCTTCCACTGGTGCAGTATTAGGATAAAGTATCGCTAAAGTGCTTCCACTGTGGCAGTATTAGGATGAAGTAACACTACAGTGCTTCCACTGTGGCAGTATTAGGATGAAGTAACACTACAGTGCTTCCACTGTGGCAGTATTAGGATGAAGTATCACTACAGTGCTTCCACTGTGGCAGTATTAGGATGAAGTATTGCTAAAGCGCTTCCACTGTGGCAGTATTAGGATGAAGTATTGCAAAAGCGCTTCCACTGTGGCAGTATTAGGATGAAGTATCGCTACAGTGCTTCCACTGTGGCAGTATTAGGATGAAGTATCACTACAGTGCTTCCACTGTGGCAGTATTAGGATGAAGTATCGCTACAGTGCTTCCACTGTGGCAGTATTAGGATGAAGTATCGCTAAAGCGCTTCCACTGTGGCAGTATTAGGATGAAGTATCGCTACAGTGCTCCACTGTGGCAGTATTAGGATGAAGTATCGCTACAGTGCTTCCACTGTGGCAGTATTAGGATGAAGTATCACTACAGTGCTTCCACTGTGGCAGTATTAGGATGAAGTATCACTACAGTGCTTCCACTGTGGCAGTATTAGGATGAAGTATCGCTAAAGCGCTTCCACTGTGGCAGTATTAGGATGAAGTATCGCTACAGTGCTTCCACCGTAAGGTATTAGGATGAAGTATTGCAAAAGCGCTTCCACTGTGGCAGTATTAGGATGAAGTATTGCAAAAGCGCTTCCACTGTGGCAGTATTAGGATGAAGTATCACTACAGTGCTTCCACTGTGGCAGTATTAGGATGAAGTATCACTACAGTGCTCCACTGTGGCAGTATTAGGATGAAGTATCACTACAGTGCTTCCACTGTGGCAGTATTAGGATGAAGTATCACTACAGTGCTTCCACTGTGGCAGTATTAGGATGAAGTATCACTACAGTGCTTCCACTGTGGCAGTATTAGGATGAAGTATCGCTAAAGCGCTTCCACTGTGGCAGTATTGGGAAATGCGTGAAGATTATTTATTTATTTTATTCGTATATGTGTACAATACCAGTCTTGACTAGACCTCTGTCTACCCCTGTATTGGGAAATGCGTGAAGATTATTTATTTATTTTATTCGTATATGTGTACAATACCAGTCTTGACTAGACCTCTGTCTACCCCTGTATTGGGAAATGCGTGAAGATTATTTATTTATTTTATTCGTATATGTGTACAATACCAGTCTTGACTAGACCTCTGTCTACCCCTGTATTGGGAAATGCGTGAAGATTATTTATTTATTTTATTCGTATATGTGTACAATACCAGTCTTGACTAGACCTCTGTCTACCCCTGTATTGGGAAATGCGTGAAGATTATTTATTTATTTATTTATTTTATTCGTATATGTGTACAATACCAGTCTTGACTAGACCTCTGTCTACCCCTGTATTGGGAAATGCGTGAAGATTATTTATTTATTTTATTCGTATATGTGTACAATACCAGTCTTGACTAGACCTCTGTCTACCCCTGTATTGGGAAATGCGTGAAGATTATTTATTTATTTTATTCGTATATGTGTACAATACCAGTCTTGACTAGACCTCTGTCTACCCCTGTATTGGGAAATGCGTGAAGATTATTTATTTATTTTATTCGTATATGTGTACAATACCAGTCTTGACTAGACCTCTGTCTACCCCTGTATTGGGAAATGCGTGAAGATTATTTATTTATTTTATTCGTATATGTGTACAATACCAGTCTTGACTAGACCTCTGTCTACCCCTGTATTGGGAAATGCGTGAAGATTATTTATTTATTTTATTCGTATATGTGTACAATACCAGTCTTGACTAGACCTCTGTCTACCCCTGTATTGGGAAATGCGTGAAGATTATTTATTTATTTATTTATTTATTTTATTCGTATATGTGTACAATACCAGTCTTGACTAGACCTCTGTCTACCCCTGTATTGGGAAATGCGTGAAGATTATTTATTTATTTTATTCGTATATGTGTACAATACCAGTCTTGACTAGACCTCTGTCTACCCCTGTATTGGGAAATGCGTGAAGATTATTTATTTATTTTATTCGTATATGTGTACAATACCAGTCTTGACTAGACCTCTGTCTACCCCTGTATTGGGAAATGCGTGAAGATTATTTATTTATTTATTTATTTATTTTATTCGTATATGTGTACAATACCAGTCTTGACTAGACCTCTGTCTACCCCTGTATTGGGAAATGCGTGAAGATTATTTATTTATTTATTTTATTCGTATATGTGTACAATACCAGTCTTGACTAGACCTCTGTCTACCCCTGTATTGGGAAATGCGTGAAGATTATTTATTTATTTTATTCGTATATGTGTACAATACCAGTCTTGACTAGACCTCTGTCTACCCCTGTATTGGGAAATGCGTGAAGATTATTTATTTATTTTATTCGTATATGTGTACAATACCAGTCTTGACTAGACCTCTGTCTACCCCTGTATTGGGAAATGCGTGAAGATTATTTATTTATTTTATTCGTATATGTGTACAATACCAGTCTTGACTAGACCTCTGTCTACCCCTGTATTGGGAAATGCGTGAAGATTATTTATTTATTTATTTATTTTATTCGTATATGTGTACAATACCAGTCTTGACTAGACCTCTGTCTACCCCTGTATTGGGAAATGCGTGAAGATTATTTATTTATTTATTTATTTATTTATTTATTTATTTATTTATTTATTTTATTCGTATATGTGTACAATACCAGTCTTGACTAGACCTCTGTCTACCCCTGTATTGGGAAATGCGTGAAGATTATTTATTTATTTTATTCGTATATGTGTACAATACCAGTCTTGACTAGACCTCTGTCTACCCCTGTATTGGGAAATGCGTGAAGATTATTTATTTATTTTATTCGTATATGCATACAATACCAGTCTTGACTAGACCTCTGTCTACCCCTGTATTGGGAAATGCGTGAAGATTATTTATTTATTTTATTCGTATATGTGTACAATACCAGTCTTGACTAGACCTCTGTCTACCCCTGTATTGGGAAATGCGTGAAGATTATTTATTTATTTATTTATTTGTGACCTATGGAACTGAGATGTGGTCTCTTCACAGCTGTCCGAAAGAGGAAGCTCAGAGTTAGTCGGCTACGAACGAATTTCTTTCTTTCTTTTTACTTTCTTAAAGACGTACGAGCAATTATGATCAATTAATTAAAAATAATCTCTCACCTTGGACGGAGGCTGTATCCTGTTCTTGTGAATGGAGGCGGGCGTCAAGAAGCGGTTGTTCTTGTTGCCCACGTAGTCCTGAACACCTGCAGCAGCTGCTCGTCCGACACGTCCGGCGGCGTGTTGAAGAAGTGCAGCACCTGCGCGGACGGACGTTCTCCTATCATCTTCGCGCAATTCCCAATCACCACGGGTAGACAGAGGTCAAGTCTAGACAATTAAGTCCCTTTGACCCACCTTCCACCGAAGATATTTTCGTGACAACGATATAAATAAATAAAATATAAATATCTTCACGTAATTCCCAATACAGGGGTAGACAGAGGTCAAGTCTAGACAATTAAGTCCCTTTGACCCACCTTCCACCGAAGATATTTTCGTGACAACGATATAAATAAATAAAATATAAATATCTTCACGTAATTCCCAATACAGGGGTAGACAGAGGTCAAGTCTAGACAATTAAGTCCCTTTGACCCACCTTCCACCGAAGATATTTTCGTGACAACGATATAAATAAATAAAATATAAATATCTTCACGTAATTCCCAATACAGGGGTAGACAGAGGTCAAGTCTAGACAATTAAGTCCCTTTGACCCACCTTCCACCGAAGATATTTTCGTGACAACGATATAAATAAATAAAATATAAATATCTTCACGTAATTCCCAATACAGGGGTAGACAGAGGTCAAGTCTAGACAATTAAGTCCCTTTGACCCACCTTCCACCGAAGATATTTTCGTGACAACGATATAAATCGGACATAAGTTTTTTTCGAAAAAACTCATTGGTACGATTCTTCACCCAATCACTCGGCTAACGTGACAATTAGCTATCTACATAAATAACGAAGACATACAAGTTTTTGAAAAACCCATTGGTACGAACCTGCCACCTGGGGATCGAACTCGGGTGTTTTGACTCGAAATTCCGACCACCCAACCACTCTGCTATCGTAACTTTTTAGGTGAAAGGTGTGAAGATATTTATTTTTATTTATTTGTGACCTATGGAACTGAGATGTGGTCTCTTCACAGCTGTCCGAAAGAGGAAGCTCAGAGTTAGTCGGCTACGAACGAATTTCTTTCTTTCTTTTTTACTTTCTTAAAGACGTACGAGCAATTATGATCAATTAATTAAAAATAATCTCTCACCTTGGACGGAGGCTGTATCCTGTTCTTGTGAATGGAGGCGGGCGTCAAGAAGCGGTTGTTCTTGTTGCCCACGTAGTCCTTGAACGATGGACTCTTGTCGGGCAGGGGGTATGGGTTCATAACCTCGGACAGGTAGGCCTGCTTTGAGAAACTGCGGGCGGTACAAAAGGATATACAGTACAGTATATACGAACAGTATGTACAGTATAAATTATGTATTTTTCAATGGAAACGTATACATTAATTTTAGTTTTAAACAAAAACTAAAATTAATGTATACCAGCATGTAAGCGTAATCTTAAAATTCTTTTCTTTTTACTTTCTTAAAGACGTACGAGCAATTATGATCAATTAATTAAAAATAATCTCTCACCTTGGACGGAGGCTGTATCCTGTTCTTGTGAATGGAGGCGGGCGTCAAGAAGCGGTTGTTCTTGTTGCCCACGTAGTCCTGGAACACCTGCAGCAGCTGCTCGTCCGACACGTCCGGCGGCGTGTTGAAGAAGTGCAGCACCTGCGCGGACGGACGTTCTCCTATCATCTTCGCGCAATTCCCAATCACCACGGGGTAGACAGAGGTCAAGTCTAGACAATTAAGTCCCTTTGACCCACCTTCCACCGAAGATATTTTCGTGACAACGATATAAATAAATAAAATATAAATATCTTCACGTAATTCCCAATACAGGGGTAGACAGAGGTCAAGTCTAGACAATTAAGTCCCTTTGACCCACCTTCCACCGAAGATATTTTCGTGACAACGATATAAATAAATAAAATATAAATATCTTCACGTAATTCCCAATACAGGGGTAGACAGAGGTCAAGTCTAGACAATTAAGTCCCTTTGACCCACCTTCCACCGAAGATATTTTCGTGACAACGATATAAATAAATAAATAAAATATAAATGTCTTCCCGCAATTCCTTATACAGGGGTAGACAGAGGTCTAGTCTAGACAATTAAGTCCCTTTGACCCACCTTCCACCGAAGATATTTTCGTGACAACGATATAAATAAATAAACCGCAAGAACATCTTCCGCAAGATTTCAATGCCGCAAATGTAATCGTATTTCTCGCTCTCGCATCGGCTTGTATAGCCATGAGAGGAGCCATAATAGACCTACATAAAATCGTCATAGACAAGACGAACCGGGCCATTGATATACAAACCTGGTGGTACAAATAACCAATTGGTTCAGATGTAAAAATGAAAAAGTATTGCATTTGAAAGGTATAAGGTTTGTACAAATGAGGTGTTTCGAAAAATGTTTTTTTTGAGATTTGTATCTGCGGCTTTGGCACTAAGACGGCGACATGGTCACCACCATGTCCCAGATACATAACATACATGCATACATATCGGCCTATTAAAATCCACTGCAGGACATAGGCCTCTCCCGTAGGCAGGATTTACCATAATCACCGCGCTTGGCAAGCGGATTGGCGATCGCAGTATCAGACAGCTCGCTCCTTAGTCGCTGCTGCCCATCTTCGGTCTGATTATTTTTTTCTGATATTTTTAGAGATGGCTATCGCCATCTATCGGTTGCCGTAACGATATTCAAGGCTGATTCCCTCAGTCGCCTCTTACGACACCCACGGGAAAAAAGGGATTGGCAACATTCTTACACAGTTACCACACGGTTAAGTACTTGTCCCAGATAAGTACATCGAAAGACACACTGAATCCATGAATCGACTACAAATATTCGTATTCATCTACACAAAACGCAGCTCTTAGCGAAACTCGAACCTGCAAAACCGATAGTTTCAAAGGGGGTCACTGAAAACCAGGCTATTGGGTGGACTAAAAAAATAAATAAATAAATGTCTTCCCGCAATTCCTTATACAGGGGTAGACAGAGGTCTAGTCTAGACAATTAAGTCCCTTTGACCCACCTTCCACCGAAGATATTTTCGGGACAACGTGACAGGTGGTGAGCCCGTCGCCGCCTTTATATCCAAGCCATCTATATAATACACACATAAGTTTTTGAAAAACCCATTGGTACGAGCCTGCCACCTGCAGATCGAACTCGTGTCCTCTGACTCGAAATTCCGACCACCCAAACACTAACTGTCTAGACTAGACCTCTGTCTACCCCTGTATTGGGAATTGCATGAAGATATTTATTGCTACTGTTTAATTTATTTATCGATATAAGTAACATACATTACATCCATCGTTCGTCAGTTTTTTAAACTACCACCGTTTCGTCACGATAGCCCTGTGGTTGGGTGGTCGGAATTTCGAGACGAGAGACCCGAGTTCGATCCCCAGGTGGCAGGCTCGTACCAATGGGTTTTTCAAAAACTTACGTACGAATTACATCGTTGGTTTGGACATAAAGGCGACGACGGGCTCATCACCTGTCACGTTGTCCCCAAAAATATCTCCGATTGCAGATGGGTCGAAGGGACTTAATTGTCTAGACTAGACCTCTGTCTACCCCTGTATTGGAAATTGCGTCAAGATATTTATTTATTTTTATAAATTATTAAATAAATAAATAAATAAACAAATTATAATAACGCTACACATTATAAATACAGTACGGTAAAGTCAGGCGACATTTGACTATTCGCCATTTTGGGTGCTTTCGTTTTTTTTTATTATTTCATTTTCATATTCCGTAGCAGCCGTTGCCGACGGCATTTGTGTGTCCGAATGGCAATTAAGGCCACAGTAACACGTGTCCACGAAATGTTTCAGTGCATTTAGACCTGTTTTTACAATATAGCAAAAAAAAGCCTATAAGACGACCCTGCAGCCTAGTTTGAAGTGAACCTTCCTGCGGAGCTAGGTTGCGTAGGGTTGCGTTTTCGAATCACGCTGGACCTCTGTCTTACCCCTGTATTGGGAATTGCGTGAAAGATATTTATATTTATTTATTCTTATACCACCGAGGATTCCTGTAGGGGACAAGGAAAACGGAACAGATATACTCACGCCAGGGTCAACGTGTAGTCACCGACAGTCACGTTGTTCAAGTTCTGGACGCATCGCTCCACCGAGACACCGTCGCCCATCTGTACCATGGCAGTGCCCTCCTTCGTCTTGAGGAATTTTATCTGTGGCGGGAGATTGAATTTGCAAACGTCACGATAGCCGAGTTGTTGGGTGGTCGGGATTTCGAGTCGAGAGACCCGAGTTCGGTCCCCAGGTGGCAGTACCAATGAGTTTTTCAAAAACTTATGTACGAATTTCATCGTTGGCTTGGACACCAAGGCGGCGACGGGCTCACCACCTGTCACGTTGTCCCGAAAATATCTTCGGTGGAAGGTGGGTCAAAGGGACTTAATTGTCTAGACTTGACCTCTGTCTACCCCTGTATTGGGAATTGCGTGAAGATATTTATATTTATCATTATTACAGAACAGAATCGTCGGTGATGACCTGCTGATGGACCAAGTCACGATAGCCGAGTGGTTGGTTGATCGGAATTCGTGTCGAGAGACACGAGGTCAATCCCCAGGTGATTTGTATCGTTAGCTTGAACACAAAGAAGGCAACGGTATCACCATCTGTCATGTTTTCCCAAAAAAAAATTTAATTTCTTTTGAGGATGGGAAGATTTTCTTTTGTGTTTAATTTTATAAATATTCGCGATAATTTCGTTCATTCATCTGCACTGTAATTTGTGACTGTGAGTGTCGGAATATATCTCTTTATATTTTTATGACTACTACATACACCCAGACCCTGAGACATAAAACGTAATTTACTACATCGACCAGTCCGGTAATCGAACCTTGGACTTTAGAGCCAGCGACACAATGAAAACCGTTGTTTTCCACCACTCGACTACGAGGATATACATATCTGAAAAAACATCAAAGTTAGAAACGTTTAGACGTAAATGTGGAACAACTCACTCTCACAACGTTGCCATAAAGGCAGCACAAATTGAAGAGACGGTCAGCGTTGGCCGTCTGCGGGTCGAGACCGTACACCATCATCACGGCGCCCTGTTGCGGTGGCCCGCCCTGCAACGGAAATATCACGTTATTGTTTACGTATGTAAAGAAATAAATTAATTTGATAGAAACAACATCAAACACACATTGGTCCGATACCAAAGTAAGTAGCTGAAGCATTTTGTTATGGAATTAGAAACAGAGAAGGTACCACGATAGCCGAGTGGTTGGGTGGTCGGAATTTCGAGTCAATAGACCCGAGTTCGATCCCCAGTTGGTAGGCTCGTACCAATGGGTTTTTCAAAAACTTATATACAAATATCGTTGGCTTGGACATAAAGACGTTGACGGGCTCACCACCTGTCACGTTGTCCCGAAAATATCTTCGGTGGAAGGTGGGTCAAAGGGACTTAATTGTCTAGACTTGACCTCTGTCTACCCCTGTATTGGGAATTGCGTGAAGATATTTATATTTATCATTATTACAGAACAGAATCGTCGGTGATGACCTGCTGATGGACCAAGTCACGATAGCCGAGTGGTTGGTTGATCGGAATTCGTGTCGAGAGACACGAGGTCAATCCCCAGGTGATTTGTATCGTTAGCTTGAACACAAAGAAGGCAACGGTATCACCATCTGTCATGTTTTCCCAAAAAAAAATTAATTTCTTTTGAGGATGGGAAGATTTTCTTTTGTGTTTAATTTTATAAATATTCGCGATAATTTCGTTCATTCATCTGCACTGTAATTTGTGACTGTGAGTGTCGGAATATATCTCTTTATATTTTTATGACTACTACAAACACCCAGACCCTGAGACAAAAAACGTAATTTACTACATCGACCAGTCCGGTAATCGAACCTTGGACTTTAGAGCCAGCGACACAATGAAAACCGTTGTTTTCCACCACTCGACTACGAGGATATACATATCTGAAAAAACATCAAAGTTAGAAACGTTTAGACGTAAATGTGGAACAACTCACTCTCACAACGTTGCCATAAAGGCAGCACAAATTGAAGAGACGGTCAGCGTTGGCCGTCTGCGGGTCGAGACCGTACACCATCATCACGGCGCCCTGTTGCGGTGGCCCGCCCTGCAACGGAAATATCACGTTATTGTTTACGTATGTAAAGAAATAAATTAATTTGATAGAAACAACATCAAACACACATTGGTCCGATACCAAAGTAAGTAGCTGAAGCATTTTGTTATGGAATTAGAAACAGAGAAGGTACCACGATAGCCGAGTGGTTGGGTGGTCGGAATTTCGAGTCAATAGACCCGAGTTCGATCCCCAGTTGGTAGGCTCGTACCAATGGGTTTTTCAAAAACTTATATACAAATATCGTTGGCTTGGACATAAAGACGTTGACGGGCTCACCACCTGTCACGTTGTCCCGAAAATATCTTCGGTGGAAGGTGGGTCGAAGGGACTTAATTGTCTAGACTCGACTTCTGTCTACCCCTGTATTGGGAATTGCGTGAAGATATTTTTATATTTATATATTTTAGAAGGTACCACAAACACCCCGAATTGAGACAACGTAGAAAATTGGTTTTCTACAAAACCCGTGCGGAAATAGAATCGGGGACTTCAGACGGGACTTACCAACTGTCACGTTGTCCCGAAAATGTCTTCGATTGAAAGTGGGGTCGGAAGGACTTCATTGTTTAGACCTCTGTCTACCCCTGTATTGGGAATGGCGTGAAGATATTTTTTTTATTTACCTGATTCTGTGACATGGCGGGATGATGCATCGGAGGTGGGGGCACAAAACCCTCCCCGCCGTATCCTTCTGGCCCGTAGCCTCGACCATCACGCTGTGGACACAATTTAACATTACTTGTTAATGTACAATAATATTGATAACATTTTAAGCCTAGCCTAAGGACTAAAGACCCAGGAATTATTTATAAGAAGACATAAATGCATCCCGCATGTGTTTGCTCCAAGCGGGATTCGAACCTGTTAAACATAGTTCCAGAGGTAGGATCACTACCAACTAGGGTCTTCTCAAAAGCTTCGGTGAAACGTGGATCTTAAGATCTATATTGTCCAGACCTCTGTCTACCTCACTATTGGATAAATGCGTGAAGATATTAAAAGCCTGAGCGATTATTATTAAGCATTACTTACTGGATGATGAGGCGGTGGGGGGCCGTGTCTTTCTTTCATCATGCCTGGAGGCGGTGGTCCACCGCTTCCGAATTCCATATCTGTAATGATGGGAATTGATTTAACTGTTAAATGTGCTACCATACCATGTAATGAAGTATTAACTATAGATATATAACAAAGTCGATTGAGTTGTAATCAAAAGAAGCTCTTCAAAAGAAAGATAGTTGTGATAACGGGATGTAGATTTTATTTTTATGGAGAGAGGAGGACAAAATCGGTTCACCAGATGGTAAGTGACTATTGATGCCCATTTACACTCGCAATACTGGATGGAAACAGGTGTGTCGCCTATTTAGTAAGAAAGTAACAGGGAAGGGGTTGGGAAAGAAGAGAAAAGACGGCTGTGAAGGAACAGAAGGTACGATGCCTCTACGCCGTTATTTTACAACGCCGTTCTGCCCCGGTTAAGATGGCCCATTCGTGTAACAGCAGATTCTTCCGCTTTGCGCTCTGCTAAACACTTCAACTTCAACTAAGTTGGTATCTATATATAAATATGCCTCGCTTATTATATAGTTTCAATCATAGAGACAATTCTGATCCCAAAGTAAGCAGCTTAAGCACTTGTATTAATGAATCGGAAACAATGAAGACACCAGAAACACCCAACGAGAAAATGTAGAAAGTGTTTTCTACATTGACCCGACCGGGAATCGAACCCGGGACCTTGTAGCTGTCGACACCTTGAAAACCGGCGTGTCCACGGATGTCGTCGCAAGTACTACGTTGTAAAAGTAGCCTAAGTAGCCTCGGTTACGAATAGGGTAAAAAAAGCATTTCAACATATTCCAAACCGAATTTAAATGGATATAGCATCTAAGGTCTAAGATTTTTGGGACTGTGAATGGCAAGAATGACTTTTCATCCTTGTTGGTCAGACCTGCTGTAGATTTTTCGTAGACAGGTAAGGTAAAGTATAAGCCAGCGGATAGGAAAAAGGCGGCGACGGGCTCACCACCTGTGTGTGTCTCAAAATTTACTCCAGTGAAATTTGGGTCGAAAGGACTAAATTTTCAACCTCTGGCTACTCCTGTATTGGTAAAGCGTGAAGGTAAGGTCAAGGAGAAGGTGAGGTAAGATATAATTTCACGCAGTTCTTGTCTCTATTGGATATGTTCTGTTCCCTTTGTTTTCATACTGAATTTATTTCCGTATGTCGATATATGAGAAACGTAAGCTAAGAATGAATCTAATAGAAATATAAATAAGATTCAAAAAGACTTTCACGCGTAGTATTTTTTCAAAGATACTGATATTAGAGAATAAAAAAGACAACATTTGAAATTATAATAAAAGATTCATGTCTTACTACGAGTCACGTTCAGAATATTTACCACATAATTGCGCCGTAACAATTTATAAATGGAAATGTTAATGAAATATTATTGCCATGTAATCATTGTGATGACTCGTCACTGTCGTATGTCAAAAATTATGAATTTTTCATAGCTGTTTTATAAATCACGTGTATCTTTTTTATTTATTAATTTTGAACGAATACTTTTAGAGTCCACTACAAAATAATACATAAAAAAATACAATAAAATATCTGAGTAAGTAGAATGTACAATTTGGCAGTGTTATCGCTACAAGGCGATCGCTTCCAGGCGTAAAAATATAATATATGGTATATAGTATACTATAGTCTGTATACTATATATAAATTATATAGTATACAGACAGAAGGCAGGTTTCATTTTGAATTATTTTTGTCCGCAGAATGTTTACACCTAATCCAATCCGCTGAGGAATTATAAATAAATAAATAATGGCTTGCAAAAGTCTACTCCAGGACATAGGGAGGGAGGATTTGCCATAATGGCTGCGCTCGGCAAGCGGCTTGGCTATCGTAGTACCAGACATCTTGCACTTTAGACGCTGCTATCGGTCACAGGTCTGCTTATTTGATCTGGTATCTCTTTTCGAGATAATTATCTCGTCAATTGTTGGTAGCTATTGACATTGTCAAGGTTTTGCTCTAAGCCGCCTCTTAGGACACCACTACGATACCACCACGCCCCAAAACAAATATATAGTTTTTCATTACTAAGTGTGAATATGAATAATTGTTAGACTACATCAGTTTAACAGTGGTAGAGCCACTAACAAACTTCTGCGTTTCGTCTGGTGAGTGCAAGTAATCGGTGGCCCCTCCCCAATTGTGGGGGGCACTCTAAGGGAGGCAACGCATCAGCTATGCCTCTGGTATTGCGGGTGTTCATGGGCGGCGGTAATCACTAACCATCACGTGAGCCACCTGCTCGTTTGCCTCGCTTTTCTATAAAAAAAAAATAAAAACTATGAAGAGATATGACGTTTATTCATCACATATTAAATGGTATTTATACGTCTAAAAGAAATTATTATAACATACATATTATATATATACAGTGCATGTTGGGTACAGTACAACACTTTACAATAGTCACCTGAAAAGTCGACATGCGGAAAGAAATAGACAGGTACATTTTAGAATGAAAGTCTGTGTTTTGATCAATGATTTATTGTAAATGTTGGTACATGTAGAATAATATGTTTGTATTACATCGTTTGGTAACTTGAGATATATTGCTATATTGCTGGAAAAATTGGCGGAAGATTCTGGTGAGATTCATTATCAACAGCAATTTTAATACGAAATATGTAAACATCACGATAGCCAAGTGGCTGGGTGATCGGAATTCTAGTCGAGAGAACAGAGTTCGATCCCCAGGTTTTTCCAAAACTTTATGGACGATTTACATCGTTGGCTTGGCGATAAACTCTTGTCATGTTGCCCCAAAAGATATATTCGGTGAAAGGTGGGCCGAAAGAACATTATTGTCTGGACCTCTGTCCAGTATTGGGAATAGCGTGAAGATATTTTTTATATTAAATACATAGTATTTGATGAGTTTAATTACTGATATAAACAGAAAACAGTGAAACGAAAACTTTCTTATCAAGTTAATGCAAATAAAAATATACATAAAAGTATTTTCATAGTCTTCACTACAAATATTAAAAAATTAATAACCATTTAAAAAACTATTTACGAAATAAAAAGTTTTCCCTTGAGTACACGAGTCACGTTTCGTAAAGTGTGCCCTCAAGCTATTTTGCACATAACAGTTTGAAAGTTCAATTTGTACGGCTTCGTATGACGAAATTGCTTATCGAAATTTGTCCAGAATCTTTCACCCAATTACAATTATATTATTTAAAGTAATAACAAAACTTTTAGGTAAGGCATTAATCAAATAAAAATGTTCAGATATTGAAAGATATATTGATCTGTTTATGTTGGAGACTCTTTACCAATTGTGTTACATAAAGTTAAATGTGTCAGACGTGTCGAAGGAATAGATTTTCTTCATTATGCTGTAACTAAATAAACTGTTAGTGTACAAAATATATCTTTTTATGAATATATGGATAAAATAGAGCAATAATGGGATTCATACATAAACTTAAAAAGAGTTTTATCAAATTTCGTTTTCTGTGTTCATTAAGAACAAGTGTAAGGCGATGACGATGATATAAAAATAGGTTAGGCAAAATTGAAAATTAAAAATCATTCAGTTAATGAACCAGTGATGCTGAAAGAAGCCACGATAGCCGAGTGGTTGTGTGATCGGAATTCGAATAAGAAAACCCTAAGATACGATCCCAAGGTGGAAGGCTGGTCGTATTGAGTTTCTTCGAAGCTTATGTGTTATTTGTATCGTTGGACCAGTAGAATTATATGTTGTAAGGACTAAATAATATTGACATGTAACTACCCCAGTTTTGAGCAAGGGTATCGGATGCAATGCAACGCCACACAATAGTTAATTTAAAGCTCTGGATGCAACATCGCCATTTTTACTGTCGGTACTAACACTTACTAAAGCTCATTCATGAAGAAGCCTTCCAATGCTCCAGTTTATCCATTGCTAAGACTATTTTCTAATGTTAGTCTCAAATGACATGCGACATTAGCGAATTGCAGCTAAAGACAAATTGCGGTTACTAACACAACTTAGGTAGTTAGAGGAGTTCACATATACACTAGCGAGTACAAAATGTACTGTACAAACCGTTCTGCGTGTGGTCACATGAATTCTGACTGCAGGAATCCTCGCTGCAAGACCTCGCCGACGACTGGGTTGTATAACTTGTTGCATCTGCCGATTAGTCGTCCGATAAATCGGTACAGCCGAAAAGCTTAGTTTATTGCTCTTGTTGGTATAGTGTTTTCATGCTGATTTTTGATTCGCATGTTTTTTTTAAATAATCCGATGTTTTAAGGGCTTCAATTAGGTTTATCTTTATTTTGAGTTTTCTATTTAGCAGCAGTAGGACGGTATTTCGAAGACATGGTTTAAAGTTCACATAAATCTCCATGTTGTTTAGTGTAAGTGACGTGTATATTTTGAAGCTGACACTTTTTATATTTTGCAAGGTTGCAAAAATATCGCTATCATTGAAGGCAGGGAATGAAGAAAATATCATCTCTAGTTTTGCTATACATATACATGAAATTTGTCAAACAATTGAATCGGTTGCCATGGCAATCTATAAAACAAATGACAAAATCATTAACGCTCCATTTTTAAGAAAATATTTAAGAATAAAAAAAAGAAAGTCACGATAGCCGAGTTGTTGGGTGGTCGGAATTTCGAGTTGAGAGACCCGAGTTCGATCCCGAGGTGGCAGTATCAATGAGTTTTTCAAAAAACTAATGTACGAATTTCGTCGTTGGCTTGGACATAAAGACGCTCGTCACCACCTGTCACGTTGTCCCGAAAATATCTTCGGTGAAAGGTGGGCCGAAAGAACATTGTCTGGACCTCTGTCCAGTATTGGGAATAGCGTGAAGATATTTTTTATATTAAATACATAGTATTTGATGAGTTTAATTACTGATATAAACAGAAAACAGTGAAACGAAAACTTTCTTATCAAGTTAATGCAAATAAAAATATACATAAAAGTATTTTCATAGTCTTCACTACAAATATTAAAAAATTAATAACCATTTAAAAAACTATTTACGAAATAAAAAGTTTTCCCTTGAGTACACGAGTCACGTTTCGTAAAATGTGCCCTCAAGCTATTTTGCACATAACAGTTTGAAAGTTCAATTTGTACGGCTTCGTATGACGAAATTGCTTATCGAAATTTGTCCAGAATCTTTCACCCAATTACAATTATATTATTTAAAGTAATAACAAAACTTTTAGGTAAGGCATTAATCAAATAAAAATGTTCAGATATTGAAAGATATATTGATCTGTTTATGTTGGAGACAACAATTGTGTTACATAAAGTTGAATGTGTCAGACGTGTCGAAGGAATAGATTTTCTTCATTATGCTGTAACTAAATAAACTGTTAGTGTACAAAATATATCTTTTTATGAATATATGGATAAAATAGAGCAATTATGGGATTCATACATAAACTTAAAAAGAGTTTTATCAAATTTCGTTTTCTGTGTTCATTAAGAACAAGTGTAAGGCGATGACGATGATATAAAAATAGGTTAGGCAAAATTGAAAATTAAAAATCAATCAGTTAATGAACCAGTGATACTGAAAGAAGTCACGATAGCCGAGTTGTTGGGTGGTCGGAATTTCGAGTTGAGAGACCCGAGTTCGATCCCGAGGTGGCAGTATCAATGAGTTTTTCAAAAAACTAATGTACGAATTTCGTCGTTGGCTTGGACATAAAGACGCTCGTCACCACCTGTCACGTTGTCCCGAAAATATCTTCGGTGGAAGGTGGGTCAAAGGGACTTAATTGTCTAGACTCGACCTCTGTCTACCCCTGTATTGGGAATTGCGTGAAAATATTTAAGATCTTTTACGAAGTTTCACTTCTATCGTGTGTGAATTACACACACACACACACACACACACACACACACACACACACACACATACATTTTTTTTTCTAATTACTTTGCGCACACAAAGAACAGAAATCCATTGGCCATCAATAGATTTAAAACTCATAAACGGTACCCACGATAATATTAACTTTAGCCATAAGCAAGGACGACACCTGGATAGTATATTGCAGCGAGTGTATATCAGAACCATTACCGGAGCCGATAGCGACGCACTTTACATACCGGACTAATTGTTTGAAAGCTTTCGTGGTCTCCGCCGATGGCTTTTAAAGCTATTTCAAGTTTTTAACGGTGAGAGCTTCAGCAGAACGTATAAAAAAAATTTGCAAGATTTACTGTCAATGGATTAATTCATGCGACGCATTCACTTTAAAATAATTACGTATACTTTTACGTGTATGACTAAATAAGCAATAGTGTTCAGTTAAAGCAATAATTACAGGTATAAATCAAATCAAAAGTCACGATAGCCGCGTGGTTGGGTGGTCGGAATTTCGGGTCAAGAGACCAGAGTTCGATTCCCAGGTGGCAGGCTCGTACCAATGGGTTTTTTAAAAACTTATGTACAAATTATATCGTTGGTTTGGACATAAAGACGCTCGTCACCACCTGTCACGTTGTCCCGAAAATATCTTCGGTGGAAGGTGGGTCAAAGGGACTTAATTGTATAGACTCGACCTCTGTCTACCCCTGTATTGGGAATTGCGTGAAAATATTTAAGATCTTTTACGAAGTTTCACTTCTATCGTGTGTGAATTACACACACACACACACACACACACACACACACACACACACACACACACACACACACACATACATTTTTTTTTTCTAATTACTTTGCGCACACAAAGAACAGAAATCCATTGGCCATCAATAGATTTAAAACTCATAAACGGTACCCACGATAATATTAACTTTAGCCATAAGCAAGGACGACACCTGGATAGTATATTGCAGCGAGTGTATATCAGAACCATTACCGGAGCCGATAGCGACGCACTTTACATACCGGACTAATTGTTTGAAAGCTTTCGTGGTCTCCGCCGATGGCTTTTAAAGCTATTTCAAGTTTTTAACGGTGAGAGCTTCAGCAGAACGTATAAAAAAATTTGCAAGATGTACTGTCAATGGATTAATTCATGCGACGCATTCACTTTAAAATAATTACGTATACTTTTACGTGTATGACTAAATAAGCAATAGTGTTCAGTTAAAGCAATAATTACAGGTATAAATCAAATCAAAAGTCACGATAGCCGCGTGGTTGGGTGGTCGGAATTTCGAGTCAAGAGACCAGAGTTCGATTCCCAGGTGGCAGGCTCGTACCAATGGGTTTTTTAAAAACTTATGTACAAATTATATCGTTGGTTTGGACATAAAGACGGCGATGGGCTCACCACCTGTCACGATGTCCCGACAATATCTTCGGTGGAAGGCGGGTCAAAGGGACTTAGTTGTCTAGACTAGATCTCTGCCTACCCCTGTATTAGGAATCGCGTGATAATATTTATTTATTTTAGTAATAACTTACTTATCTTCACGCACAATCCAATCGGCGAGAACAGATCGTCAAATGTCACGATCCCAGCATACCTCTTTCGCTTCATTCAAATTCATCATTTTATTCATACACGCACGTCTAGATATCCCAGTACTCTTAACCCTTCCCTCTTCAAGCAATTTGCTCACATGTTCTTCGAAAGTTAGTCTCGGCCTAATTTGCCGAAAGTTAGTGAAATAAATACATATAAATATCTTCACGCGATTCCCAATATAGGGGTAGACATAGGTTTAGTCTAGACAATTAAGTCCCTTCGACCCACCTTCCACCGAATATATTTTCGGGGCAACGTGACAGGTGGTGAGTCCGTCGCCGGCTTTATGTCCAAGCCAACCATATAATTCGCCACCTGGGGATCGAACTCGGGTCTCTTGACTCGAAATTCTGATCACCCAACCACTCGGCCATCGTGACCTATCCCGATAGTTAGTAGTTAGTAAGTAGCAAAAGTAGAATAGTTTTTCGAAAGTTAGTAACGGCCCGGTTTGTAATAACAATGGCCGATTTTTTACTAGTCGCGTCTATACAACCTCGTTCTAGCTAGTTCTAGAAATGAAAACAAACGGTCGCTGTCGGGGAACGGATCGTAACTTTGAATGTTCGCCAGTTACATGAAGTCGTATTAATCCGGGTATTAAAGTTTTTATGGACGTCGGAAAGTTACGTTTTTGCAGTGTATCAATTTACAAGCGTTGTAATAAAAACATGTACGGTACTGTGGTCTATGAGTTTACTATATCATAATGATACTAGGAAATCGAATCAAATCACTTATTTATCGATGTAAGTTACATCCATCGATTATTATTATTTAATAATCCATCATTTCGTAATGAGGTTCCTCTGACGGAGTAGAAACAGTCGAAAGAAACACCGTAGGTATCATCTTTTAGTTCATATTTTACAAAGAAAATGCAAATTTAAACAATGATTTAATTAGAAACAGCATGGGAGCGGTTAATTCATTCTCAGAGAATACTATCATGAATATATTCACTTATATTGTAATAACTATTTTTGTCATCATTCATTATATCATCATAACACCCAGTAAAAGTCTACTGTAGGACATAGGCTTGTCCCAGGAGATATTAGTCACAATCGCCACGCCAGGCAAGCGGACAGGCGATTGCAGTACCCAGACACCTCACTCCTGAGACCCGCTGCCCGTCACGATTTACAGAATTTTGGTCGCAATTATTTGTGACGCAAACTGTGTAGCCTGTTTATTTGCCTATAACCTCGGAATATATATAATCTCTATTTCATTTATAACTGTTTCCGTGTGGTAACGGTGTAAGAATATTACCACAGCCTTTCTTCCAGTGGGTGTCGTAAGAGGTGACTAAGGGAAACAGCCTTGAATAGCATTATGGCAACCGTTAGATAGTGAGGTGGAGGCGACATGGTTAATGTCTGAAAATATCAGACCAAAATTATCAGACCGAAGATGGGCAGCGGCGTCTGAGGAGCGAGTGGTCCGCGACTGCGATTGACAATCGGCTTGCCAAGCGCGGCGATTATGGCAAATCCTCCTTATGGGAGAGGCCCATGTCCTGCAGTGGACTTTGACAGGTTGTTATATATGTATGTATGTATACACACGTCGTTTACTTCCTGGGTAAGTTAGTTTAGAAAACCACTTTTTCTTTATTGCCTTGGGTCCATGTATTTGAGGTGCCCTCGCTGTTTCTAATTCCTTAACACGCGTGCTAGTAACTTACTTTGGGACCGGAGGGATGTATGTGATGTTGTCCCTTTGTATGTATGTATAAAAATAAATATCTTCAAGCAATTCCCAATACGGGGTAGAGAGAGGTCTAGATTAAACAATCAAGTCCCTTTGACCCATCTACCACCGAAGATATTTTCGAGACAACGTGACAGATGGTGAGCCCGTCGCCATCTTTATGTCCAAACCAACGATATAATTGTACGAATTAAGTTTTTGAAAAACCCATTGGCACGAGTCTGCCACCTGGGGATCGGACTCGGGTCTCTTGACTCGAAATTCCGACCACCCAACCACACGGCTATCGTGAATTTTTAAATGTAGGTATGTATGTATGTACACAAGTATATTCATAGGCTTAAAGAGGTCGGGAACAACAACGCCCTACGAGATAAGAGCACCGACGCAATATCCCAAAGTACCTTTCCTTGCTTCTGCTCTCAATTTGTGTACTGTAATTACACGATTAGTTTACATTCTAGAGGGGCCCTGACCACTTTAGTTCAGTTCAGTCCTCCGGTAACACTGAATTGGTTAACAGTTATTTTAAGTGCTAAATAAAACGACATCTACCCATGAGCTTCGTAAGAATTCAACGCCAAAACGACTAAAAATGAAGCAGACCGCCGAAGGGCAGCAGCGTCGAAGGTGCGGCTGGTACTGCCATCGCCAATACGCTTGGCAAGCGTGGCGATTATTACAAATCCTACTTCCGCGAGAGGACAATGTGCGATAAGTGAGTATATCGCAAGCAAATACGAACATAGACAGGGACAACATCACATACATTGCTCTGATGCCAAAGTAAGTATCTAAAGAAGTCCTCTTTAGGAATCGGAGACCACGAAGGTACCACAAATACCCAGGCTAGAAAAAGTGATTTTGAACATTAATCGGTACGGGAATTGAACCCAATGCCACATAGCGAGCGACATCATGAAAACAGGTGCGTAGGACACTCGTCCACGGATATAGTCAAAGCAAAAGAGTTAATGTCTCAAATAAAATCAGATGATAATTCAGACAAATAAAAAAGTGTCACGATAGCCGAGTAGATGGGTGGTCGGAATTTCGAATCAAGAGACCCGAGTTCGATCCCCAGGTGGCAGGCTCGTACCAATGGATTTTTTTTTAAAACTTATGTACCTATTATATTGTTGGCTTGGACATAAATACAGCGACGGGCTCACCACCTGTCAAGTTGTCCCGAAAATCTTCGGTGGAAGGTGGGTCGAAGGGACTTAACTGTCTAGACTAGACATCTGTCTACCCCTGTATTGGGAAATGCGTGAAGATATTTATTTATTTATTTATTTATTTATTATTATTACAAATAAAAAACATATTATTATAACGCTGGTTGTGTAATACGGTAAAGTCAGGCGACATTTGGACTATCCGCCATTTTGTGCGCTTTCGTTTTTTTATTATTATTTATAAATAAATAAATAAATATAAATATCTTCACGCAATTCCCAATACAGGGGTAGACAGAGGTCAAGTCTAGACAATTAAGTCCCTTTGACCCACCTTCCACCGAAGATATTTTCGGGACAACGTGGCAGGTGGTGAGCCCGTCGCCGCCTTTATGTCCAAACCAACGATATAATTGTACGAATTAAGTTTTTGAAAAACCCATTGGTACGAGTCTGCCACCTGGGGATCGGACTCGGGTCTCTTGACTCGAAATTCCGACCACCCAACCACACGGCTATCGTGAATTTTTAAATGTAGGTATGTATGTATGTACACAAGTATATTCATAGGCTTAAAGAGGTCGGGAACAACAACGCCCTACGAGATAAGAGCACCGACGCAATATCCCAAAGTATCTTTCCTTGCTTCAGCTCTCAATTTGTGTACTGTAATTACACGATAAATTTAGATTCTATCCTCCGGTAACACTGAAATGGTTAACAGTTATTTTAAGTGCTAAATAAAACGACATCTACCCATGAGCTTCGTAAGAATTCAACGCCAAAACGACTAAAAATGAAGCAGACCGCCGAAGGGCAGCAGCGTCAAAGGTGCGGCTGGTACTGCCATCGCCAATACGCTTGGCAAGCGTGGCGATTATTACAAATCCTACTTCCGCGAGAGGACAATGTACGATAAGTGAGTATGTCGCAAGCAAATACGAACATAGACAGGGACAACATCACATACATTGCTCTGATGCCAAAGTAAGTATCTAAAGAAGTCCTCTTAGGGAATCGGAAACCACGAAGGTACCACAAATACCCAGGCTAGAAAAAGTGATTTTGAACATTAATCGGTACGGGAATTGAACCCAATGCCACATAGCGAGCGACATCATGAAAACAGGTGCGTAGGACACTCGTCCACGGATATAGTCAAAGCAAAAGAGTTAATGTCTCAAATAAAATCAGATGATAATTCAGACAAATAAAAAAGTGTCACGATAGCCGAGTAGATGGGTGGTCGGAATTTCGAGTCAAGAGACCCGAGTTCGATCCCCAGGTGGCAGGCTCGTACCAATGGATTTTTTTTTAAAACTTATGTACCTATTATATTGTTGGCTTGGACATAAATACAGCGACGGGCTCACCACCTGTCAAGTTGTCCCGAAAATCTTCGGTGGAAGGTGGGTCGAAGGGACTTAACTGTCTAGACTAGACATCTGTCTACCCCTGTATTGGGAAATGCGTGAAGATATTTATTTATTTATTTATTATTATTACAAATAAAAAAAAACATATTATTATAACGCTACGGTGTAATACGGTAAAGTCAGGCGACATTTGACTATCCGCCATTTTGTGCGCTTTCGTTTTTTTTATTATTATTTATAAATAAATAAATAAATATAAATATCTTCACGCAATTCCCAATACAGGGGTAGACAGAGGTCAAGTCTAGACAATTAAGTCCCTTTGACCCACCTTCCACCGAAGATATTTTCGGGACAACGTGGCAGGTGGTGAGCCCGTCGCCGCCTTTATGTCCAAGCCAACGATGAAATTATTATTTCATTTTCATATTCCATAGCAGCCGTTGCCGACGGCATTTGAGAGCCTGGATGGCAATTAAGGCCACAGTAACACGTGTCCACGAAATGTTTCGGTGCATTTAGTCCTGTTTTTACAATATAGCACAAAAAAGCCTATAAGCCGACGGCGACGACGACGACAGCTCAGTTTGTAGTGAACTTGTCTTCGAAACAAATCTCGCTAGGGACAAACATTTGTCTGATGAATTTACAAATGTATTTATAAATATTTATCTATGTAATATATATGTGTATGTATATTGTACAGATATTTTTGATGAAACAAAACCAATTGGATTTTCTCGCCATTCCCAATACAGGAGTAGACAAAGGTCTAGACAGTTAACTCGTTTCCTCCCGTGGGTGTCGTAAGAGGCGACTAAGGGAAACAGCCTTAAATATAGTAAGTGCAGTCGATAGATGGCGGGATAACCATCTGCAAAATTGTGCAGCAGGATCCGAGGTGCGAGTGGTCTGGCACTGCGATCGTCAATCCGCTTGTCAAGTGTGGCTAACATAACAAATCCTCCCTATGGGAGAGGCCAATGTCTGTAGTGGAGTTTGACAGGCCGTTATGTATGTATGTATTACGAGTTCAAGTACAAATGGCTGTGCTTTAGATGCTAACAGCAATTTGAAGCGTTTAGAGCTGAAAGATAACATTTAAGGAAATGTCTGGAAAAGAAATTTATATTACTTTCTGTACATACAAAATTCAGTTGCGTGAAAAAGGACGATAGAAACAGTAGCTGACTGTTATTCCGGCACAAAAAATCTCTTGATTATTTCTTCTTTCTATGCATAGAGGCTTAGTACATGTTTTTAAATTTTTTGTAGTTTCACGTACTTCCCAAATACCTAGATAGTCAAAAGTTTTAACAGTTTAGTTCTTTCGACTCACGTTTCACCAGAGCTTATATGAGAAAATGAGACAGACTCTCAGACTCACAGACACAGACACAGACAGACTCACGATAGCCGAGTGGTTGGGTGGTCGGAATTTCGAGTCAATAGACCCGAGTTCGATGCCCAGTTAGTAGGCTCGTACCAATGGGTTTTTCAAAAACTTATGTACGAATATCGTTGGCTTGGACATAAAGACGACGACGGGCTCACCACATGTCACGTTGTCCCGAAAATATCTTCGGTGGAAGGTGGGTCGAAGGGACTTAACTGTCTAGACCTCTGTCTACCCCTGTATTGGGAATTGTGTGAAGACAGACTCTCCGCCAAATGCCAAATTGAAAGTTATTAGACATAGAAAAACATAAACGTCAATAATAAAGTGTTACATACTCGGATATATACATAGACAGGGATATAAACATAACATACATTGCTCTGATCCCTAAGTAAGCAGCTTAAACACTTGTATTATGGAATCTGAAAAAACCAGAGAAAATGTAAAAAAAGTGTTTTCTTCATTGACCCGACCGGGTTTCGAACCCGGGACCTCATAGCCGGCCACGCCATGAAAACCGGTGTAGGTGCGACACGTCGACGGAAGTCGTCTATCAAATTATCTTATAAATCAGATTTGTTATTCACGTATTGCGAGCTCGAACACGCGACCCAGTGTCCCCTATGTATAATAACTACACTAATAATTTAGTGTAGGTCCCATCGAACCACCAATGACATCGGCGGACAATTCTTTTTGTTTGTGGCTAGTTAGTTGTTTCCGATTCCATAACACAAGAGTGGAGCAATGTATTCACTATCTATTTTTTTTTTTGGAATTTTCTGCCACTCACTTGCACTTTATGTAATGTCCTGCCGTCAGCGGGTTTTCCGGACCGATATGACTTAGGGACCTTCAAGAAAAGAGCCTATACCTTTCTCAAAGGCCTGCAACGCATCTGCTGTGCCTCTGGTATTGCAGATGTTCATGGGCGGCGGTAATCACTTACCATCACGTGAGCCACCTGCTCGTTTGCCTTCCTATTCTATAAAAGAAGATGTAATTATTGATATTTTTTGTACGTTTAAATTATTAAAATTTTCGTGAGACATTATTCTATAACTAATTTAAACGGCAAACGCACGTTTAAACAATAGGCGTATGCACCTACTAAGTTTAGTCGGGGGATGGGGTTTTTTTAATAATTATTCCTTACGTTTTTACATCAACTGTAGAAAATTTAAATAACTCTAAAAACTGTATCGAAACAAGAGAATATTAAATTATATCTTCACGCGTCACCCCCGACGGGGCAGCCACAGACAAAAGATCGCCAAGCGACACGATCCTTACCTCTTGAACCTCTTGAACCTTCTCAGTACTCATGACCATTTGAAGATTGAGACAATTTAAAATTTTCACACAATGTAACTTAACTTACTTAACGGCCACATTTGCAACAAGAATTTTCCAAAATCACCACGCTCGGCGAGCGGATTGTCGATCGGAGTATCAAATACCGCGCACCTAGGATATTTAACTATATATAAATAAATAGCTAAAGCATATTATAAATTTAAAAAGTCACGTTAGCCGAGTGGTTGGGGGTCCGAATTTCGAGTCAAGAGACCCGAGTTCGATCCCCAGTTGGCAGGCTCGTACCAATAGGTTTTCAAAAACTTGTCGGGTAACAACAATGTCGTTGGCTTGGACATAAAGACGGCGACGGGCTCACCACCTGTCACGTTGTCCCGTAAATATCTTCGGTGGAAGGTTGGTCAACGGACTTAATTGTCTAGACCTCTGTCTAATCTCTCCCCCAATACAGGGGGTATTGGGAATTGCGTGAAGATATATTGCATATTATATTATACATTATTATTATATTATATTATACATTATTAGTATAAAAAAAGACGAAAGTACCACAAACACCCAGACCTAGACACAATATAGAAAAAGTTGTTACAATGTCCCGTTCGAGAATTAAACCTCAAGATTTCAAGGTGTCACAGAGCTTGCGACACCTTGAATAAATATATATATATATATATATATATATATATATATATATATATATATATATATATATATATATATATATATATATATATATATATATATATATATATATATATATATATATATATATATATATATATATATATATATATATATATATATATATATATATATATATATATATATATATATATATATATATATATATATATCTTCACGCAATTCCCAATACAGGGGTAGACAGAGGTCAAGTCTAGACAATTCAGTCCCTTTGACCCACCTTCCACCGAAGATATTTTCGGGACAACGTAACAGGTGGTGAGCCCGTCACCGTCTTTATGTCCAAGCCAACGATGAAATTCCTACATAAGTTTTTGAAAAACTCATTGGTACTGCCACCTGGGGATCGAACTCGGGTCTCTCGACTCAAAATTCCGACCACCCAACAACTCGGCTATCGTGACTTTTTTTTTAGACTGTATACTATATTTAAATATATATATATATATATATATATATATATATATATATATATATATATATATATATATATATATATATATATATATATATATATATATATATATATATATATATATATATATATATATATATATATATATATATATATATATATATATATATATATATATATATATATATATATATATATATATATATATATATATATATATATATATATAAATATAGTGTACAGTCCTGATATCAAAATTATATTCGAATCCAGTTTAAAAATGATACCAACGCCGGAGGTTTTGTATTCTGGCTAGTGCCACTAATAGCGGTAATAGAAACTTTATGTGAAGAATTTAAAGAAATTTTAAAGTAGAAGCCGACACGATAGCCGAGTGGTTGGGTGGTCGGAATTTCGAGTCGATAGACCGAGTTCAATCCCCAGTTGGTAGGCTCGTACCAATGGGTTTTCAAAACTTGTCGGGTAACAACAATGTCGTTGGCTTGGACATAAAGACGGCGACGGCTCACCACCTGTCACGTTGTCCCGTAAATATCTTCGGTGGAAGGTGGGTCGAAGGGACTTAATTGTCTAGACCTCTGTCTAACTTCTCCCAAATGTTAGGGGTATTGGGAATTGCGTGAAGATATTTTTTTTTTTAGACTGTATACTATATTTAAATATATATATATATATATATATATATACATATATATATATACATATATATATATACATATATATATATATATATATACATATATATATATACATATATATATATACATATATATATATATACATATATATATATACATATATATATATATATATATATATATATATATATATATATATATATATATATATATATATATATATATATATATATATATATATATATATATATATATATATATATATATATATATATATATATATATATATATATATATATATATATATATATATATATATATATATATATATATATATATATATATATATATATATATATATATATCTTCACGCAATTCCCATCAAAGTGTAGACAGAGGTCAAGTCTAAACAATTAAGTCCCTTTGATCCACCTTCCACCGAAGATATTTTCGGGACAACGTAACAGGTGGTGAGCCTGTCACCGTCTTTATGTCCAAGCCAACGATGAAATTCGTACATAAGTTTTTGAAAAACTCATTAGTACTGCCACCTGGGGATCGAACTCGGGTCTCTCGACTCGAAATTCCGACCACCCAACAACTCGGCTATCGTGACTTTTTTTTAGACTGTATACTATATTTAAATATATATATATATATATATATATATATATATATATATATATATATATATATATATATATATATATATATATATATATATGTATATATATATATATATATATATATATATATATATATATATATATATATATATATATATATATATATATATATATATATATATATATATATATATATACATATATATATATATATATATATATATAAATATAGTGTACAGTCCTGATATCAAAATTATATTCGAATCCAGTTTAAAAATGATACCAACGCCGGAGGTTTTGTATTCTGGCTAGTGCCACTAATAGCGGTAATAGAAACTTCATGTGAAGAATTTAAAGAAATTTTTAAAGTAGAAGCCGACACGATAGCCGAGTGGTTGGGTGGTCGGAATTTCGAGTCGATAGACCGAGTTCAATCCCCAGTTGGTAGGCTCGTACCAATGAGTTTTTCAAAAACTTATGTACGAATGTCGTTGGCTTGGACATAAAGACGGCGACGGGCTCACCACCTGTCACGTTGTCCCGTAAATATCTTCGGTGGAAGGTTGGTCAACGGACTTAATTGTCTAGACCTCTGTCTAATCTCTCCCCCAATACAGGGGGTATTGGGAATTGCGTGAAGATATATTGCATATTATATTATACATTATTAGTATAAAAAAAGACGAAAGTACCACAAACACCCAGACCTAGACACAATATAGAAAAAGTTGTTACAATGTCCCGTTCGAGAATTAAACCTCAAGATTTCAAGGTGTCACAGAGCTTGCGACACCTTGAAATATCCCACGAAAGGACTTTTGATTTTTCATTGCACATTACACTTTTAAAACGACCGAGCCAAGTAATTTATAATGTATGAACCATTTCATTTTCATGAAGTACATACAATATTCAGCGAACATACGATAATTGTGAACAATCTGTATTGAAATTAATAAATCGGCCAACTATATACTAGTTTTAGTCCGCGCCTTTGTCCTCTTTGACAAACCTTCTCATGGTGTTGTCATGTCACAACTCATTGGTACTGCCACCTGGGGGTCTCTCGACTCGAAATTCCGACCACCCAACAACTCGGCTATCGTGACTTTTTTTTAGACTGTATACTATATTTAAATATATATATATATATATATATATATATATATATATATATATATATATATATATATATATATATATATATATATATATATATATATATATATATATATATATATATATATATATATATATATATATATATATATATATATATATATATATATATATATATATATATACATATATATATATACATATATATATATATATATACATATATATATATATGTATATATATATATGTATATATATATATGTATATATATATATGTATATATATATATATGTATATATATATATCTTCACGCAATTCCCAATAAAGGGGTAGACAGAGGTCAAGTCTAAACAATTAAGTCCTTTGATCCACCTTCCACCGAAGATATTTTCGGGACAACGTAACAGGTGGTGAGCCCGTCACCGTCTTTATGTCCAAGCCAACGATGAAATTCGTACATAAGTTTTTGAAAAACTCATTGGTACTGCCACCTGGGGATCGAACTCGGGTCTCTCGACTCGAAATTCCGACCACCCAACAACTCGGCTATCGTGACTTTTTTTTTAGACTGTATACTATATTTAAATATATATATATATATATATATATATATATATATATATATATATATATATATATATATATATATATATATATATATATATATATATATATATATATATATATATATATATATATATATATATATATATATATATATATATATATATATATATATATATATATATATATATATATATATATATATATATATATATATATATAAATATAGTGTACAGTCCTGATATCAAAAATATATTCGAATCCAGTTTAAAAATGATACCAACGCCGGAGGTTTTGTATTCTGGCTAGTGCCACTAATAGCGGTAATAGAAACTTTATGTGAAGAATTTAAAGAAATTTTAAAGTAGAAGCCGACACGATAGCCGAGTGGTTGGGTGGTCGGAATTTCGAGTCGATAGACCGAGTTCAATCCCCAGTTGGTAGGCTCGTACCAATGAGTTTTTCAAAAACTTATGTACGAATGTCGTTGGCTTGGACATAAAGACGGCGACGGGCTCACCACCTGTCACGTTGTTCCGAAAATATCTTCGGTGGAAGGTGGGTCGAAGGGACTTAATTGTCTAGACTCGACCTCTGTCTACCCCTGTATTGGAAATTGCGTGAAGATATTTTTTTTAAAGTAGAAAGTCACGATAGCCGAGTGGTTTTGTGATCTGAATTCGAGGCAAAAGACCCCGAGTTCAATCCCCAAGGCGGTACAACTAATGGATTTTTTCTAAGTTTTAGAAAAAATCCATTAGTTGTACCGCCTTGGGAATTACGCCGTACGAATTATTTCGTTGGCCTGACCTGTCACGATATCCCAAAAAATATCTTCGGTAGAAGGTGGGTCGAAACGACTTAACTGTCTAGACCTCTATCTACCCCCGTATTGTGAATGGCGTGAAGATATTTAAATAAATCCCAGAGACGTCAATGTTACAGGAAATCTTTTAAATAATTCAAAACTTATCTAAATTTCGAAACAGGGTTATCGTGTTGAGGCGGGATGGAACCTACACGAGGTTTAAGTGATGTTTAATGCATGTAATATTTACTTCAAGGTTTATGACGACGTTAGGATAGAGCAAAGTGATTTCGAAACTTAGCATACCGACAAAAGACTAAAGCTAAAGTGTAACCAAGATTCGTTATATGAAAGATAATGTAGTAAATCAATTCCATAGAAGAATAAAAAAAAAGGCATTTATAGTCGAAAACACATTTTAAAAATAAAATTGAACGTCTTCTTCAAACAGAAAGCAAATACAAATACCTTTTTGAGATAAACTTGTTACTTATAGATTTTATAGGAATATTATATATAAGAGTCACGATAGCCGAGTTGTTGGGTGGTCGGAATTTCGAGTCGAGAGACCCGAGTTCGATCCCCAGGTGGCAGTACCAATGAGTTTTTCAAAAACTTATGTACTAATTTCATCGTTGGCTTGGACATAAAGGCGGCGACGGACTCACCACCTGTTACGTTGTCCCGAAAATATCTTCGGTGGAAGGTGGGTCAAAGGGACTTAATTGTCTAGACTTGACCTCTGTCTACCCCTGTATTGGGAATTGCGTGAAGATATTATTTATTTTCTTTTATATATAAACCAACAAAATTCAAGATAGCCGCCCGGTTGGCGGGTTCGATCCCCAACGTACGGCGACACTTATCACGTTGTCCCAAAAAAATATCCACCGTGAATGATGGCTCGAAAGGACTTCATTGTCTAGACAATTGTCTATCCTGGTATCGGGGAGGGTGCGTGAAGATATATGTTACACATAACTGTTAAAACAAACATGCGAAAATATTGCCGGGGTTATTCCAGCCTGGTTATTTATGTTTACTCAGAGAAATAAAAACTTAATACACATTATATCCACACGCAAAGACGCCTTTTCTTTGTCCGAGACCCTCGTTTCAAGAACTATAATTGAAAGGGGGGATTAATTAAGGTTTATGTATAGAATAGACACGAAACCAGGGATTTCATAGCGGTATAAGTACTCATTCATAATAATTATGAATGAAAAGAAAACCGCACAATACATTTAGTATGAATTGCTTTAGGGTCACGATAGTCGTGTGGTTGGGTGATCGGAATTCGGGTGAGGAGACCCGAGTTCGTCCGCCAGATGGTAGGCTCGTACCGATGGGGTTTTTTTTTCAACATAAACATAATTTTTTTACATTAACATGGCGACAGACTGAATACCTCTCACGTTGTCTCAAAAATATATATTCGGTGAAAGGGGGATAGAAAGGACATAAAACAAATAAAATAAATTTCTTCACGCAATTCCCAATACGGGGGTAGACAGAGGTCTAGTCTAGACAATTAAGTCATTTAAAGGCCATAACTGTGTAAACCACTGTGTACAACTCTGTCTACCCCAGTATTGGGATTAGAATAATGTATTTAAACATTAATAACTACAGACGAACACCTCAGTATACGATAATAAACCATTCCATTCAGAGAACAACTTTCCAATAAACTCTTCAAAATGCTACAGTTTTGAGTCTCTAACATTCCAGAACAATCGAGAACGCTTGAGGGCATTCCAGACTAATCGAGAACATTCGGTGACGTTTCGAAGCGTAGAGACGCGGTCCGAAATAGTCGTTAGAAGTTAGAAAACAACCTTAACTTTGTGCAATAGAACTTAATATCACGTTTAAAGTTTAACCAAATTGCAGCTATAAATGAAACCAAGCGAGTTTGTTGCTGAATAAAACGCTTATATCAAATATCGGGACATAAGACCAGACTGTTTCAAAACACAAATGCTGTGAAGTTAAGATATATTGGCATAGTTGAAGAAATTAATTACATTAGCAGCGGAAAAGGACATGAAATAAAATATGAAAAAGGGAATTACAGTATACTGCATTTATATTTTCTCGTACTCTAAGTATGACGTTGTTCGTTTCTCTCTTTATGTTTTAAATTTCTTTGTCACAAGTTACGAGTTTACGCTTTTATCATATAAAATAAAAAATGTTGTAAATTTCAATAATATTGTTTAGAAAAATATGACTTTTAGTTCACTGACACTGCTTTTTTTAATACTTACACTTAATACACATGTCGGTAAATTTTATAAAACTAAACATATATTATTTTACATAAGTAAATATTAAAGCTCTTTAAATTAGCTTACGAGAGTATTAAACAAAGTATTGAGAGAAAAAGAACAAACAACTTCTAATGCAATCAATAAAGTTGAGATCTAAAACGTAGTGTTTACGGTAGTATCCATGGTGTAAATGTGTTGAGTGAATGTAGGGATAAAAAAAAGTTATGACAGAAATGTATCTGTAAAAAAAATGTACAATTACGACGTACTGTAAGGCTGGGGTCGTCCTCCGGTGTATTGTGGTGACTGCAGAAGTGGGGCACTCCGTTGTGTCGGCTGAGCATCCTCTGATACTGCAAAAGATTTAAACATAACATTTAATCTGTGCTCTCTGCGTTCCTATATACGCTGACAGAGCCTGGAATTACACTTAAAGAACATCATTTTTATATTTACCTTCTAAATACAAAACAAAAATATGTATGCACAAAGCGTTCTAAAATTATACACGAGAAGATAACCTGTTTAGTTTTTTTTTTACAATTGTTTATGTTTATGTCAAAGCAATGATAAATGTGCTGACTCATTTTGGCCATGGCATTAAATTATGCAAAATATAAGCAGTTGTCAATAACGTTAAACATATTGTAATGTCGCAAGAGAATATGTTACCGTGAAAGCAGCAAATTAGTCACTTCATATTTACTTAGATGTAGCCAATGTAACGTTTATGTAAAGGTAATGAGACCGAAGAATAGAAAAGAAAGAAAGAAAGTATCACATAATAGCATAATGGCTATTGGAATTTAACACTAAAAGTTACACTATAAGATACCACAACAAAATAAAACTAATCATCAGTTAGCCATTAAAAATATACGCTGATTCAGCTTCAAAAGAGAAAGCTTCTGAAAACATATAACAAATGAACCATGTTAATATATTTAAATAATTTAGGCTATGTTTAGCAAATTACTAATTTTATATAAAACGTGTTTGTTTAAAAAATTCAAAATAAACGATAAATTAAAATGGAACTCAGTAATAAATCTAAAAAGATAAAAAGAACTCCTAACCGATATCTAATATTTAAACAGACGCAACGAAAACGAACGATTTTAATATAAATCTCCACGTGAAAAAAGAAATCCATTCGATCCGACGCTCCGATCCACGCAGACCGAAAAGCTAATAAAGTGATATAAATATTATTTTCACGATGAATTGGAGATAATTTCGCGGAAGATAAATTGCCGTGAGAAAATAACGCCGCGGTCTGCGACGAGACTAGAGGTGATTAAAAAAGTAGATTTATTAATTTTAAACATTTGATACATTAAAATCGGAGCACTTTTTAACGCCAAGAGCATAAATAACACATTTATACGTCTCAATAACGTCAACAAACTATCCACCACGGAACATTAATGGTTTGATGATCGTGCTTTGAAAATTTGCTACAACTTATTTTAGATGAGATGAATTTGAAATTGAATCGTCACTGTAACAAAGGCAAACCGTGGAATTGTAAATGTGATTTAAACATTAATATAATGTAGTCCTGTTTCTTAAGGAAATAGCATATTTTTAATCCGAAATATTACACGTAAAAGTTGTATAAGTAATTGGGAAGATTTTGTTACTGACTCATCTGCACGGTTTGTTCTAATTTTGAAAACAAATCAAGCTCTAGTGACTGGTGTATAGTGGTGAGCATGCAAAAGCCTACCAAGATATGGATGACGATTTTAGAAAGAGTTTTCTAGCGTTAAAAATTAGCCAATGATCTATTTACGATACCTGCTAGCAAATGTTATAAACAGAGATTTGAGTTGTCATCCCCAAGGACAAAGATGGATTGCCGCATAGCCATTAATTTCACTGGCTGCCTATTCTTTTTAGATTTAACAACATCAACAAAGTTACTTACTCAGACGATACTTAAGAAGACATATAAGTAAGCATGCTGTGCAATAAAGTAGGCCTATTCAGTAATCACGCATTAATTAGGCATTGATGAAAAATAAATTAATGTACATGATACGGCAATGGGCTCACCACTTGTCACGTTGTAAGACGGTTTGATCAACCTAATATCCATTATTATTATGTCAGTAAAAGAAACTACGATTAAAGACAAGACCTATTAGTTTTCAAAACCTATTTACGATACATGTTGGCTTGGACATAAAGACGACGACGGTCTCACCACCTGTCACGTTGTCCCAAAAAATCTTCGATGGAAGATGTGTCGAAGGAACCAAATTTTATGTGAAAATTACTTTTTGTCTAATTAAAAGATCGTTCAACATTTAAAATAATGAAATAAATTAATCACATTTCATAAATAATGCTGATATTAAATTAATATAAAAAGATAACAGATTAAAATTAGATTATGACATTGTGTGTCTGAAATTTCACTTGTAGAAAATTCGAAATCCCACGGATAATATTGCCTTATTACTACTACTGGGGAATTCACGAATATTGTAAAATATACAAAAGAATTCCCCTTAAGCGAAAATCTACGTAGGGAATATTCAGGTCAATCTGATTTATTACAGAAACACAAATAACGAGGACGGGGATATTTTTATATCTAAATTGTTTCAAAGTTGTTGTAATTGATTTGACTGTATTGTATTACTAGTTACATAATCCCGTGGAAGCTTATTTTCATAAAATTCATTTTACTTATAAATTTGATTATTTTTAAAACAGCTAAAAAGCTAATTGTCTAGATGTACGATAGCTGTTATTTGTAATTTTAGCGATATATTTATTTATTTAATAATTTATGATGAAAGAAGAAATATTATAAGAGGAAAGGTTTGTACAAAGTTACTGCTTTTTTCTTAAGAAATTTCTTCTTGCAGACCTGAGATTGGCGTATGGATAAAGAAAGAGGTAGATTTCGCGTGTACAATACATACTTCACGCAATTCCCAATACAGGGGTAGACAGAGGTCAAGTCTAGACAATTAAGTCCCTTTGACCCACCTTCCATCGAAGATATTTTCGGGACAACGTGACAGGTGGTGAGCCCGTCGCCGCCTTTTATGTCCAAGCCAACGATGAAATTCGTACATAAGTTTTTGAAAAACTCATTGGTACTGCCACCTGGGGATCGAACTCGGGTCTCTCGACTCGAAATTCCGACCACCCAACAACTCGGCTATCGTGACTTACAATACATACTAGTATATATAATACATATACAAACATGTAAATACATACATACACATAAATAATAATAAATATATATAAGACACAATACACCTAACATAATAATTATAATTTTGCTAGTATTATAAATATAATTTGCTTTCCAAATAAAAAGTATAAATGTAAAAAAATATATTTATAACTATAATACAACTAATAACTAAAACTGGGCGTTTGTGATGCCTTCGTTGTTTACGATTCAATAACACAAGTGTTTAAGCTACTAACAAGGCTCAGAGAAATATCTGTGATGTTGTTCCTATCCATGTATGTATTATTATCTATGAATTTATAAGTGTCTAAAGACACTTATAAATTCATAGACTTTATTGACTAGACCTCTGTCTACCCCTGTATTGGGAATTGCATAAAAATATTTTTTTTATAAACTAATATTTTAATTAAGAATTTCTTTTGCGTTTAGCCAACAGTAGTTATATATGAGGAGCATTGGACCAATGAATGATGATGAAGATCTTCGTGGATGAGTGTGTTGCATGAGCGACATGCAGGTTTTCAAGGTGTCGCCATTTCTGAGGTGCCGGGTGCGATTCCAGATCGGGTCTGTGTAGAAATAACTTTTCCTATATTTTCTCGTGTTATAGTATTTTGTACCTTCTTTATTTTCGTGCATTCTTTATATACGTACATGTATGAAGAAGATGATAAATCTGAAAGAAGCGAAAGAAGTATGTAGGGATCGTGACACTTGGCGATCTGTTCTCTCTGGCTACCCCGTCAGGGATTGTGCGTGAAGATAAATAAATAAATAAACATATAAATATTTATTTTCGTTACCATATCACGAGTGCTTTAGCTGCTTATTTTGGGATCAGAGCAATCTATAAAAGATCTATAGTTTATTGACTTGCTAAAGCGGATTTAGAGAATCCACAGATTAGGTAGGAATTTCTGTCTCCCGGATAGGCACAACTCTCATTGTGTTTTATTTGAATATTAACTCCATTAAATATGTATGTTTCAGCGAAACAATATACTTTTCTTGCAGGCAGTATTAAACATTTGGGTAAACATGGATATTTAAATGTATGTATGAATACTTTCTATATAAATATATAATTTAGGTTAGTACATTATATAGTTAGCTTGGATTTTAAGATGGCGATGGGCTGACCACTTATCCCGTTGGCTTAGATAAGCTTCGGTAGAAAATTGGTTGACAGGATTTAATTGCCAACATCTACCCCAGAATCCCAAGAACCCAGGTAGTTGCATGAAATCGTCAAATTCTACCAATATACCTAGGTTCATACCGTGATATTACAAAATGGAGAACAGGTTTAGTGCATCACACATTAAAATACAAATGTTAGAAACTTCCATAGTACGGTGTTAGAAGCGAGCGCAGACGGTAACAATATGTTTAATAGAGCCATATCACCAAATGAGTTTTGCCGTATTCCAGGTATGAGACCACGACAAAGAGATATATCGGGGAACGGTTACAAGGAGTTTCTTATTCAAATTGGATTGCACTTCCAAGATAATGCGCTACGTTACAGTACAGATGCACTAATAATATTTCTTTAGATTGAAAATTTATCCCTTGTTGTATAATATATAATTATGCAATATAATTTGATTAATTTATATAATTATATAATTTGACGACCTCCGTGGACCAGTGGCGTACACAGGTTTTCATGTTATAGCCATCTATTTGGTCCCGGATTCGATTTAGGACCGAATCAATCTGGAAAAATCACTTATTCTACATTTTCTCGAGTCTGGGTGTTTGTGGTGAATTCTTGTTTCCGGTTTCATAATACTTAAGCCTGTTTTACAACTTTAGCTGCTTACTTTGGGATCGGATCAATGCATGTGATGTTGTTGTCTCTATCTATGTAGGTATTTATCTTATTTATGCAATTACTTATTATTATTTTTTATTTTGTTCATTTAAGTTGTGATCAATGATATGCTTGATTAAACGGAAGTCAATGAGCGAGAGAAAAGGTCGAGTTCATCAAACGGTAAAAACTTTTTTGCAAGCTTTTGGTAGAAGAAACTTTTTTGTTATTTTGGAAGAAACTTTTTGTTATATTGGCCGAGTGGTTGGTGAATCGGAATTCGAGTCAAGAAACCCAAATTCAAGCCTTAGATGGTAGGCTTGTACCGATGAGTTTTTCAAAACTTATATACTATTTTTAGCATTGGCAAGGATATTAAGACGGCGGCGGGCTCACCATCTATCACGATGAAAGGTGGGTCGAAAGAACTCAATTGTCTAGACCTCTGTCTACCCCAGTATTGAGAATAGCGTAAAGAAATTTTTTAAGAAGGCTGAATTTGTATAAAAAGAACATTGTTGCCAATTAAGTTCTTGCAAAAGTAGTCACGTTAGAGGAACCTGATAACCAAACAGTGGAAGTTTAAAAAAAATTCCGATCGATGAAACACAGGTATATTTCCTATATTAAAGAACAAATTAATTCATTTAATTTTATGTAAAGCCACTTTCCGTGTCACGTTTGAGACACCTCCGATGAGTGGAACCATAAATGTATAAATAGTGTGTTTGTGTGTGTGTGTGTGTGTGTGTGTATCTTGAATAATCATCGAACAAACCTCAGTAGTCTTGGAGATCTTTTAACACACTTTTTACACGACGACAGTAAACCTGTCGCGGCTGTACCAGACCATATCCATAGAATGTCTATTTGGAAATGCCTGTCTAGAATCTCTCATCTCAATCTGTCAATATATCCTCTCTAGAGCCTCTCCTCGTCTAAGTTGACTTTATCCCAAATAAGGATCGCTAAAATGTGGTTCGAAAGTGCCAATTGTCTAAAATCCACGAATATTAATGTATAAATTACAATCCCCAGCATTGGGAAATGCGTGAAGATTTAAAAAATACTTTTGTTATTGAGAAATGTTTAAACAAAAATAAATCTTAATATATTAATGTAAGTATTAATACTAAAACAATAAAATAAGCCAAAATGAGTTTGTTTAAAGCTATTTTTAATCTCAGTTCTAGATAAGTTCTGCGAAAGGTTTTACGAACATTACGAACTGGGTTACATAGCAAAATCTAGATATATGCATAAATAAAATTTATACGGTAACAATATCCTCATTTTGCAGTACTTTTAACTACAAACAATATTCATAACATTCGTTAAAAATTAGATTTTGAGGTAAGATTTCAGTTTATTGACGAATAAGTAAGATTAGAAACATGACACTTGATAATACACGTGACAAGAGGATATTGTTCAGGAAATTAAATAGAGGCAAAGGGATAATTGAATTCAGTAAACTATAATTGAATTCTATAAATAAAACCAGTCTTTTGATATCGAATGATGAAACTTAAATCCTCGACTTGGATACAAGTACAAAACATTTATATTCATTATCAAAATATTTACCCAGATGGCATTTGTTATTAAGCTACTGAAAATACCAATTTGAGTAAAAAATTTAAATTAAATTAAAATATATAAACATGTAATTATAACAACTATGTATTGGAATATCTATTACATACATCATCAATTTCCTAAGCTTTGAACAACCTCACTGTGACAATAGAGAAAACTTACCGGTCTCAATAGTTGACTGAAGTCTTCAAAACGGCGTGAAGCCACCATCACTTCCCTGCACATATAAAAGACGAACACACTCTTTTAATCCGTTTTCCAAATTAACTTCTGTTATCTAATTATATCAGTTTACACCACGCATAGCGTCAACGGTGCATGCCAATTTGCATGACAGTCATTAAAAAAGCTACAAATATTACTAAATAAACAACCAAATAAATAAAATACAATATAATCCAGTCTCTCCTTATACATTGACAGAGGTTATGCGTGTTCGCTCTGAGACATTTTTTGTGTCTTTGTGTTTCTTGTCAGGTACTGTAATGCTGTTCTGTGCATTCGTTGGACACATTTCAATGTTAACTGTCTGATTCGCCTCTTTATTAATGGCTTCTACTTTTTTTTAAAAATTTAAGAGTGTGTTTGTCTTTGGTTATATGTGCATGGAAGAAGATTACTAATTATAATAATATTATTTCTATGCTTAATATTTACTAAACAGCCAAGGAAAGATATAGTTTCAGACTGATGTCATAAACTTTTTACATTCTTGTAATCAAATGATAAAAAACCGTCTTTCCTTGTATGTACATCTGTACGTTAATAGTTAATACGCTGTAGTGGATGCATATAATAGCTGGCAACTATGTAGTACATTTAAATAGTATTCTCAGTAGCCAAAATAACAGGAATTAGAAAAGCGTATGATAGTGTCAAGATTTTAATTATCTATCTCTGAAAAGATATTAAAACCTTGACACTTGAAATGTAAGTAACAGTAAGCAATACGTACCAGATAGTGAGGTGTCCAAAGCAAAGCCTTTTGTAAATCTTGCGAAATACCTGTGTCTGATAGTCTGTGTGGAGGCTTGCGGTCTCGAGCTTGAAGGTGGTCTAGTTATACTTGAAGGTGGTCTAGTTATACTTGAAGGTGGTCTAGTTATACTTGTAGGTGGTCTAGTTATACTTGAAGGTGGTCTAGTTATACTATATTATCGCCTTAGATAGAAGTTAACTTGGAAAAAATAAAGTTAAAATCACTTTAAAGGCGATAATCGTGTTTAATTTCGAGTTTTGAGGACAGTGATATCAAGTGTTCATTGTTTTATAATGTGTAATGAAAGTGTTGTGTTTGGTGAAATTAAGTGGAGTTAAAAATTAGTAAAACCAACAATAAAATATGTAATAACTATATACAAAATGAAATATATACCTTGCAGTGTAAAATTTCTCAAGAACAAAAGAAACATTTATATAAAAATGTTGTTGTTTGAATTTGATTGCATTAAAAATTTGTTTTTTTATTTAAGCTTTTCATTTTAAATTTTACTTATTTATACAAACACGTACATTAACAATTTGTTATATATAATACCTTTTATTTACAGGTTACAAGAAATATACTAGAAAAAGCCTATCTGTGTCTTGTGATAGGATAATATGCATTTACAGAATTTTCCATATACTCGTATACATTCTCTATTATTACTGACAACATGGGGAGAGTAAGTTACCCCATAGTTCGTAGTTTTCTTAATGGATTCTGTTTAAAACACCTAATTCATTCTTTTCATTTATTACCTTGAAATTATTACATTTATTACCTTACTCTTTTTGTCAGGTATCAGAATATTTTCAAGAAGAAAACTAGTACTAATGTTGGGTTGCAGGTTAGACCGTACCTGAACTTTGTAAGTGGCGCGCTATGCTAATCCGCATAATTTTTGTTTAAAGAAATGGCTTAAAAGAATGAAGTATCACCTTTACTCGGTCATGTAAACTTCATTGTTATTGCTTCGAATTGGCAACAAGTTATTTTATGCCCTTACAATGGGGGTTCAACAATTAATTTAAAATTTATACATTCAAAATGTCTAAAGATTATTTTAAATCAAGAAATAAAAAAAAAATTATTAAATACTCAGATAATTGTTTTAATTATTTTCGAAACTGTAAAAATAAATTCAGACCTAAAAGTGTCCCTTGAGGCACCCCTATAATCAAAATAAATATACTCGTGTTAATACGCTATTAAGTAGTAATTAAATGGCGCTAATGAAACGTTAACGTGATAATAGACAAATATATTTCTTTTTAAGTATCCATTACGACGCCATTATCAATTAAATGTATTCTAACGCCATCAATAACTAATGTAAATAATATTCTAAGTATTTAGATTTTAACTTTTCAGACTTAATAATGAGCTATTGAAAATTTTTCAAGCGATTCTTTAACATTACACAGATTTATCGAGTGACTTTTCAAAGACAAAAATTAATAAATGTACAGACGAATGTGACCTTTTTTGAAATTTTTTTTAGAAAGTTTAGTAGAAGTTTTGTCTACCACAGGTGTAATAAATTGAAAATGATTTAATACAATCTTATGTATAACACTAGGGAGTGCAATGATAAGACTCTTATATTAGACTTTACGTCTGGTGACTTGTATTGTAGTGTCCAGTATAGCAAAAATCGTATAAATAAGTAATAACAATATTAATTAAGAATAAAATGAACAATGACACACGCTATCCATTTACAAACTAGGATTTTCTATGTCTCGGAAACTAGAGGAGGTTTTGCAATAGTTGCCAGTCGGAAGTCAAGATACCCGAGTTTGTTCTCCAAGTCACGGTTTTTTCGAAACCTATGTACGATTTATGTCGTTGGTTAGGACATGAAGACGACGGGCTCACCACCTGTCACGTTGTTCCTAAAATAACTTCGGTGGAAGGTGGTCGTGTCTATCCCTGCTTTGGAAATGGCGTAGAGATATTTCTTTCTAGATTTAATTTTAAAAACAAAGAACTCCAAATATATTTTTCCCACAATACACTAAAGAGTTGTCAAAATAAGTACAATCAGTAGTAATATTGTATATCTGACAACAACCGAAACAAATAAACCGCAATGTTTGGATACAGCGCCGGCACGCTCCCAATTTCTAAAAAAAAATCCAAACAATAAGCGATATTGTTTAGGCACACATGGCGTCTGTGTGAATAGTGACTTGAAAACAAATTTTTTTTAGGTCATAACGTTTTGCCATTATCAAACAACGGAGGAGACTTAGGAGCTCGACTTGGATTGGTAAAGTTTTATTAACTTTTTCAGCTTACCGGTCCTAAGGTATATCGTGAAAATGGGAAAGTGTAACGGTGAGGTGTACGTACGCCCCCATTTAAGCTTAAACTGTTTCAACTTCGTATGTATGTACATATATTAGCAAAGTTTTTAGACATATAAGCCTGTCTGAGCTTTTTGTAATTAAAACAGTTTATTTAAACTATTTAAACTTCAGGTATGCTTAAACTTGGCCAATAATAAAAAAAAATTAAAAACACATTGACACACCAAAGACAAAAACCTGCGTATGTCAGGAAAAGAATAAAAAGCAACTTGAATGCAGTAGAAATTATCTCTTCAGAGAAAATGAGATGTTTCCCTGGTCGACTGACAAAGAATCGAAGATTTTCGGAGCATGCCAGATTTCTTCACGCATTGCTCAATACTGGGGAGGTCAGATAACTAAAATGGATAAAGGCGTGCAAGATGGGGAAGTTGAACGAATGAGTGGGGACCAAATTGTAAAGAAAATATAAACAGCGTGAAAATAAACAATAGAGTCGAAGAACATATAAGTAAATTGCGCAAAGAACAAAGAATATTGTAACGTTCGTGTAGGAAGTATATGATTAACTGGTATAAGAGAAATCTGTAAGATGGAAATCTGTAGATCGTGGTAAGGCGACCATCTTAAGTTAGCCCTTTAGGGATGATGCGTAAAAATTAATTGTAAAATAGATAATAAATTAAAAAAGGAATGACTATTTACCAACTTTAATTAATGGCTTTTAATAATTTAAAGACTACATAAAAGTTTAAGATAACGTGGGATAGGTACTAGGGTTTAATAACACGATATATTTATAAGTCACGATAGCCGAGTTGTTGGGTGGTCGGAATTTCGAGTCGAGAGACCCGAGTTCGATCCCCAGGTGGCAGTACCAATGAGTTTTTCAAAAACTTATGTACGAATTTCATCGTTGGCTTGGACATAAAAAGGCGGCGACGGGCTCACCACCTGTCACGTTGTCCCGAAAATATCTTCGGTGGAAGGTGGGTCAAAGGGACTTAATTGTCTAGACTTGACCTCTGTCTACCCCTGTATTGGGAATTGCGTGAAGATATTTATTTATATTTATATATTTATAAGTCAGGCCACAAACAAATCCCTTGTAGATACACCACGGTAGCTGTATCGCGACCACTGAATAAAGGCTTTAAAGACATAAAATTAATTGTAAAATAGATAACAAATTAAAAAGGAATGACTATTTACCAACTTTAATTAATGGCTTTTAATAATTTAAAGACTACATAAAAGTTTAAGATAACGTGGGATAGGTACTAGGGTTTAATAACACGATTATAAAGACGATTTATAAGTCACGATAGCCGAGTTGTTGGGTGGTCGGAATTTCGAGTCGAGAGACCCGAGTTCGATCCCCAGGTGGCAGTACCAATGAGTTTTTCAAAAACTTATGTACGAATTTCATCGTTGGCTTGGACATAAAAAGGCGGCGACGGGCTCACCACCTGTCACGTTGTTCCTAAAATAACTTCGGTGGAAGGTGGTCGTGTCTATCCCTGCTTTGGAAATGGCGTAGAGATATTTCTTTCTAGATTTAATTTTAAAAACAAAGAACTCCAAATATCTTTTCCCACAATACACTAAAGAGTTGTCAAAATAAGTACAATCAGTAGTAATATTGTATATCTGACAACAACCGAAACAAATAAACCGCAATGTTTGTATACAGCGCCGGCACGCTCCCAATTTCTAAAAAATCCAAACAATAAGCAATATTGTTTAGGCACACATGGCGTCTGTGTGAATAGTGACTTTTCATTTTCGAAAACAAATTTTTTTAGGTCATAACGTTTTGCCATTATCAAACAACGGAGGAGACTTAGGAGCTCGACTTGGATTGGTAAAGTTTTATTAACTTTTTCAGCTTACCGGTCCTAAGGTATATCGTGAAAATGGGAAAGTGTAACGGTGAGGTGTACGTACGCCCCCATTTAAGCTTAAACTGTTTCAACTTCGTATGTATGTACATATATTAGCAAAGTTTTTAGACATATAAGCCTGTCTGAGCTTTTTGTAATTAAAACAGTTTATTTAAACTATTTAAACTTCAGGTATGCTTAAACTAGGCCAAATAATAAAAAAAAATTAAAAACACATTGACACACCAAAGACAAAAACCGGCGTATGTCAGGAAAAGAATAAAAAGCAACTTGAATGCAGTAGAAATTATCTCTTCAGAGAAAATGAGATGTTTCCCTGGTCGACTGACAAAGAATCGAAGATTTTCGGAGCATGCCAGATTTCTTCACGCATTGCTCAATACTGGGGAGGTCAGATAACTAAAATGGATAAAGGCGTGCAAGATGGGGAAGTTGAACGAATGAGTGGGGACCAAATTGTAAAGAAAATATAAACAGCGTGAAAATAAACAATAGAGTCGAATAACATATAAGTAAATTGCGCAAAGAATAAAGAATATTGTAACGTGCGTGTAGGAAGTATATGATTAACTGGTACAAGAGAAATCTGTAAGATGGAAATCTGTAGATCGTGGTAAGGCGACCATCTTAAGTTAGCCCTTTAGGGATGATGCGTAAAAATTAATTGTAAAATAGATAACAAATTAAAAAAGGAATGACTATTTACCAACTTTAATTAATGGCTTTTAATAATTTAAAGACTACATAAAGGTTTAAGATAACGTGGGATAGGTACTAGGGTTTAATAAAACGATTATAAAGACGATTTATAAGTCACGATAGCCGAGTTGTTGGGTGGTCGGAATTTCGAGTCGAGAGACCCGAGTTCGATCCCCAGGTGGCAGTACCAATGAGTTTTTCAAAAACTTATGTACGAATTTCATCGTTGGCTTGGACATAAAAAGGCGGCGACGGGCTCACCACCTGTCACGTTGTCCCGAAAATATCTTCGGTGGAAGGTGGGTCAAAGGGACTTGATTGTCTAGACTTGACCTCTGTCTACCCCTGTATTGGGAATTGCGTGAAGATATTTTTTATATTTATATATTTATAAGTCAGGCCACAAACAAATCCCTTGTAGATACACCACGGTAGCTGTATCGCGACCACTGAATAAAGGCTTTAAAGACATAAAATTAATAGTTAAAAATAAGAAAGTGACCAAAAGGACAAAGCGAATGTTCAGCCAGGCTTTGCTGCATAAAGTTGTTGTTTCATTAAAACTTTTAATGAGGTGTCCCTTGCTTATTATATTGCGAACGATGGTTGAGGCAGCATTTTTTAGGGCACCGGTAGCGAATAGAAAACCTCTTGAGAATTATACGGGACTAAAGTTGATTGCGTGACAGACTTGTTGCTTTTGATAATAAATAATAAATCATAATAAATAAGGTCTAGTCTAGACAATTAAGTCCCTTCGACCCACTTTCCACCGAAGATATTTTCGGGACAACATGACAGGTGGGGAACCCGACGCCGTCTTGATGTCCAATTTTACTTCTAAAAAAATAGTTTGTAAAAACTAATTAAAAACCCGATAAAATCCGAAAATCGTATGCAGTATAGTAAATGTGTAGTATTCGCGTAAATACAAGAGATCATTATATAGTATTTTATCATGTGATGTAGGCATGTCAAGTCATTTTAATGTCACGTGAGTGTCGCAAGGAAACTGGGTTGAAAAGCTTTGAAAATCTATCGGCTGATGTCGTGATAAAATTCAGGAAAATTATTAAATACTTAGCAATCCGGTAACGGGCAGAAGCCTCTAAACTGAGACGTGTTTGATGATTGGCAATCCGCTTGCCGAGCGTGATGACTACAGGAAATCCTTAAGGGACAGGACTATTACAGGACTTACTTTCATAGACCACTATGTAAATATATTACGAGTAGTACCTGTCGTGTGGTAACGGCGTAAGAATATTGCCTCTCCCTTTTATTCCCGCGGGTGTCGTAAGAGGCGACTAAGGGAAACAGCCTTGAATACCGTTATGACAACCGATAGATGGCAGGATAACCATCTCTAAAAATATTGTATCAATATAATCAGACCGAAGATGCGCTGCAGCGTCAGAGGTGCGAGTGGTCTGGTACTGTGATCGCCAATCCGCTTGCCAAGCGTAGCGATTATGGCAAATCCTCCCTATGGGAGAGGCCAATGTCCAGCAGTGGACTTTAACAGGCTGTAATGTATATATTAAAAGTAGTTAGTATATATTCATCGGTGGAAGGCGGGTCGAAAGGACTGAAGATATATTTCTAACTTATAAATAAAAGCTAGAACACTTCGCCGTTATTGAGTTTTAAAGAAACGACAAAAGAAATAATATCACGGTCCGCCAACGTACGTTTTCGGTCGAGACGGATCCCCGTACACCGTTTCGCTTGTTTAGAATTCATAGAGCAACTCGGTCCTCCGTTAGCGCCGGCCAATATTGACAACGGTCTTCAATATTTTATTCAATTATATGTAAAGAGCCCTACGCTTTTATTATTTCCTGGTACTCCGCGGTACGCCTTTTGCTGTCGTATCTCGCAAAAAAAGATGTTTTGCGTTTTCTACAGTTTTCTTTGCATTCTTTAATAAGAATTTAATGAAAAAAAGCTTCACGCCATTCCCAATACAGGGGTAGACAGAGGTCTAGACAATTAAGTCCCAATAAAGGACCCTACGCTTTTATTATTTCATGTTACTCACCGGTACGCCTTTTGCTGTCGTATCTCGCAAAAAAAGATATTTTGCGTTTTCTACAGTTTTCTTTGCATTCTTTAATAAGAATTTAATGAAAAAAAGCTTCACGCCATTCCCAATACAGGGGTAGACAGAGGTCTAGTCTAGACAATTAAGTCCCAATAAAGGACCCTACGCTTTTATTATTTCCTGGTACTCCGCGGTACGCCTTTTGCTGTCGCTTCTCGCGACAAAAAAAGTAGTGCGTTTTCTAGTTTTGTTTAGATTTTTTAATTAGAATTGAAAAAAAAAACATTACTTCACGCCATTCCCAATACAGGGGTAGACAGAGGTCTAGTCTAGACAATTAAGTCCCTTTGACCCACCTTAAACCGAAAATATTTTCGGCTTAATTGTCTAGAAAATATTTTCGGGATAAGTGGTGAGCACGTCGCCGTCTATATGTCCAAGCCAACGATATAATTCATACATAAGTTATTGAAATATCGATTGGTACGTGCCTGCCACCTGGGGATCGAACCCGGGTGTCTTCACCCGAAATTCAGGCCACCAACCACTCGGCTATCGTGTCATTTGTGTGTACATTATTATTTCTCGTCCTATATCATATGGTTTTAATTTAAAATTCTCATTCCGGTGAAAATATCACACTGTAGACCAAAGTGGGAGACTATTTTCGAACTGAAAAGTTCATTTAAAATGTAATAGGATAAAGTACTTTCCGACACGGAAATACGTTTAAGGTTTTGCGCCGTTTGAAATTAGACCCTCGTGCTCTAACCGAGAATTGAATATCGTTCAGACAGACCAGATATGCAGTGCTCGCAACAAAGACAGCCGAATAGCACCTCGGAAACTCTATGCACGGAACAATCGACAGTATGACAGATATACATAGAGGTGATTATGGTTCAATTAAAACGGACAGATCGTATGAATATTTCAGACTTAGGCCAAGACATTGCGTGATTTTGAAACGTAGCAAGACTCTGAGGACTTTCGTTTGCGATTGGAGCTGTAGGTAAAATGTTTCACACTTATATACTTATAAAAGACAGAAAAATATGCGATTTTTATCACGTATATTTTAACTATCTTAGGCGCGCCAGCAAAACACATTAAAATAACGTGAAAATCGTTTAATAGTTTCCGAGTTCATCGTGACACGAAAATTATATATATTAGTATTTATTTATTTATTCAAAAGTCACGATAGCCGAGTTGTTGGGTGGTCGGAATTTCGAGTCGAGAGACCCGAGTTCGATCCCAAGGTGGCAGTACCAATGAGTTTTTCAAAAACTTATGTACGAATTTCACCGTCGGCTTGGACATAAAGGCGGCGACGGGCTCACCACTCTCACGTTGTCCCGAAAATATCTTCGGTTTGAAGGTGGGTCAAAGGGACTTAATTGTCTAGACTTGACCTCTGTCTACCCCAGTATTGGGAATTGCGTGAAGATATTTTATTTTTATTTATTTATTCTTTATTGTGACACCTTTTAGTAAGGGTTACGATGAGCGGACTTAATGCCTGATGGCATTCTCTTTTTTTTTTTTTTATGGGGAAGGGAGGCAAACGAGCAGGTGGCTCACGTGATGGTAAGTGATTACCGCTGCCCATGAACATCCGCAATACCAGAGGCATAGCAGATGCGTTGCCGGCCTTTGAGAAAGGTATAGGCTCTTTTCTTGAAGGTCTCTAAGTCGTATCGGTGCGGAAAAACCGCTGACGGCAGCACATTCCATAAAGTGCAAGTGCGTGGCAGAAAATTCCGCGAAAAACGCACTGTGGTGGAATGCCAAGCATCAAGATATGAGATGTGTTGATAGAATTTTTGACTATGCCGTAAGGTTCGATGGTGAAATTCAGCGGCTGGGATTAATCCGAACAATTCCTCTGAGCACTCCCCGTAGCAAATCTTGTAAAAAATGCAAAGAGATGCAACATCTCTTCGAAATGCCAGGGGATCTAGCCTATCAGACAGAACATGGTCGTCGACGATTCCAGCCGCTCTTCGTTGGATACGGGCAAATGGAAGGAGCTGATATTGGGGTGCCCCCGCCCAGAGATGCGAACAGTACTCCATGTGCGGCCGAACCTGCGCCTTATAAAGTTGCAGGTGCCGGTGGCCGGCACCTGCAACTTTATAAGGCGCCGGTGGGCCGGCATGAAGTAATGTCGTGCTCAACCGAGCACGCCAAGCTTCTTAGAGGCCAATTTGGCCTTCCCTTCCAAGTGACCGCGAAACTGAACGTCGGTCGATATGTCGACGCCAAGGATTCCGATACTTTTTTAGCAGTAAACGCGCAAACTTGTGTCTTTTAGGGTTAAATGGACTAAATTTAGTCGGCCCCAATCCGAGACTTTGTCTAACAAAATCTCGACATCAGACACAAGTTTGTTCCCGTACTCGTCGACGTGTTCCCGAGAAACACCAGTCAACCCTTGTAATGTTGAAAAGTAGATGGCAGGTGCGACCCAAAGAATGCAATAATACAATTTGTATGTTTTAAAATGCATAATTCGTAACATAAATAAAAATAAATAAATATCTTCAATCAATTACCAATACAGGGGTAGATAGAGGTCTAGCTTAGACAATTAAGTCCCTTCGACTCACATTCCACAGAAGATATATTGGGACAACGTGACAGGTGGTGAGCCCGACTTTATGTCCAAGCCAATGATATGAGTCGTACATAGGAGATTACTTGGGGATCGAACTCGGGTCTCTCGACTCGAATTCTGATCACCCAACCACTCGGCTATCGCGACTACTTTTTATTTTAATTTGAATTTTAGCATCTTAATTGTTTATATATACGTCTACTTACGAGTATAATTAATTATACATTTTAGTAAGACAAGCGTTAATACTTCGCAGTAATTATATAGTTATTTCTATACCGATTTTCAAGAGGCGTACGCATCAGTTTTTCATTGTGTCGCCAGCTCTTAGGTCCCGTGTTCGATTCCCGGACGGGTCAATGCAGTAAGCCTCTTTCCTACATTTTCGCCGTACCAAAAACACGTCTGGGTGTGTACTTTCGTTGTTCCCAATTTCATAACACAAATTCTTTAGCTACTTACTTAAAGATCAGAGCAATGTATGTGATGTAGTCCCTATCTATGTATGTATCTATCAATCTATGTAAATGCAATACGCTGGCAAGTCTATTTCGCATTTTTCCATACAGTGCTTCTTCTGAAAGGCGGAAACAAAAAGAGGAAAAAGGGAGGGGGGAGGGGAGAGGGGAAGTACGGAGGTGAGGAAATTACACTCCGATAGCTTTACCGTCACCTGACCTCTTTATTGTATGGAAATTGCCACAGAGTTCACGACGCGACGCTAGTGATGTCTTTTAGTGCTTTTATCATTTTACTAGCGACTGTAGTAATAGTATTAGGATATATTGTACAACACAAATACATGGAATATGACGACCTCCGTGGACGAGTGGCGTAAACTGGTTTTCAAGGTCCCGGGTTCGATTCCCGGTCGGGTCAATGTAGAAAAAACCACTTTTTCTACATTTTCCTGGGTTTGGGTGTTTGTGGTGCCTTCGTTGTTTCTGATTGCCATACCTCAAGTGCTTTAGCATCTTACATTAGGATCGGAGCAATGTGATGTTGTCCTTATCTGTACATGTATTTATTATAATAGATTTATTATAATAAATACAACACAGAGAAAACATCTCTTAATCTCTTTCTTTCTTTCTAATAGATACGTATGCACAATAACGCGGTCTTATCGCTGAAGAACGATCTCTTCCAGACAACCTTAGGGCTAGAGAGAAACTGGAATTAACAACAGTAGGAGGAAGAGCAGTTTATGTTTCATAATATCTTACATAACAATATCTTCATTAAAAGTCACGATAGCCGAGTCGTCGAGTGATCGCTATTCGAGTCATGAGACTCGAGTTCGATACACAGGTGACAGGCACGCGCTAACGGGTTTTTTCTAATACCTTTGTACTATTTAAATCGTTGGTTTGGAAATAAAGACGGTGACGGGCTCAGCACCTGTCACGTTGTCCCTAAATTTTCATCGGTGGTGGACGGTGGTTCAAAAGGACTTAATTGCCTAGACCTCTGTCAACCCCTGTATTGTGAATGGCGTGAAGATATTTATATTTTATTCACATATCTTCATAAATGTTTCAATAAAATTTACGAAAAATTTACAACGCACAATTGTGTACATTCGTGTTATTTATTTATTAACGGAGAGGCCCTAACAGCTTCATATGAATGAAGCTTCTATGAAGAAGACCCTAAGTAGAAAATAGAAGAAAACTAGCTAGCTAGCTTAGTGATTTCCTTCGACCCCTAAAATCCTTCGGCGTGACTTCAAGTGGGTCAACAACGAAAGAGAATTAAGACGGCAACGTCCTGTCGTAAAGTTACCATAAATGGCCGCATATGAGTGATCCTAAATCTTGTCTAAGCATTTCATAATCTCTGCGTTCCCCTATTATTCCTATACCCCTATTGTTATCGTGCGATAGTTAAAAATAATATCCTCATTGTGAAATAGACTGTTCACTCTAATGAACTTATAACTTATAAAAACATTTTGTGTGTAAATATATTGTATCTAAGATATGTCGTCTTATCACGTCTTAGATTACTATCTAAATAAAGTAATGATAAGACATATTTTTTTATCTTCGCACGATAAAATAATTGTAGTTTTAATAGATAGAGTTACCGAGAGTTCGATTTTTTTTATTATTTTATACTAATGTCTATAAATATATAGTTCGGATCAGTAATAACATAAATGAATAGACATTTTAGCCGTATGAAGGGAAAATATAAAAGGGATTTTTAGCGAATCATTGTGATTTATAGCGCCGTTCTAAATAGTTGTTTCGCGTAGACCCTAACCACGTCACGTAAGACGGATCCGGGGCTCGGCAAACAGGCAGCAACACGCGAAGCGCAAAGTAAACATTTCGCTCGTGCGCGAAGTGCGCAAACACGATGCAACATCCCTTTGAAGTGAAATTTTTCATTATTTAATTCCAAGTCATACGAAAAGCTCAATATCGTTATATAGCATGGCCTGTAAAAGTCCACTGCAGGATATAGGCCTCTCCCATAATATAGAAAGCATTAGGATCATTCGGCATACCAGACATCTAGATGTCTGGTATGCCGAATGTAATATCAGTAATTTTTATATTGCTAGCACCATAAAAATTACTGCCCACCGCCGTCTGTAGAATTTGGCTTGGTATATTTCAAGATGTTTATCCCGCCATCAATCGGAAGTTTTCCCTTTAGTCGTCGTCCTTTAGTGTTTGGGTGGTCGGAATTCCGAGTCGAGAGACCTGAGTTCGATCCCCAGGTGGCAGGCTCGTACCAATGGGCTTTTCAAAAACTTACGTACGAATTACATCGATGGCTTGGACATAAAAACCGCGACGGGCTCACCACCTGTCACGTTGTCCCGAAAATATCTTCGGTGGAAGGTGTCGAAGGTCGAAGGGACTTAATTGTCTAGATTAAACCGCTGTCTACCCCAGTATTGGGAAATGCGTAAAACATATTAATTTTAATTTAATTTTTGTAAAAAATCATTTAAATAAAACTGCTATAGAGTTGTCTATCGTGTTTCTAAGTAAAAGTATTTCCCTGCGACTGCATTTGCTTAAGATTTTCCCCGAGACCACTAAAAGTCAACTATATCGCTACGTGACTCGTTATCAAATATGCTTAAAACGAGCCGAGTCTCCTAAATCTAGATCCGAGATAGCCGAGAACAACCGCTTGTTAGATTGTTGTCGTTGTTTGGAAGGCTTCCAAAAAGACGTGGCCGCCGGCACTTTTGCATTAAACGAGGGTAGTTTGAAAATAGCACTTGCAAGCGATTGTAATCTGACTGTGGTACGTCCTTTTTAACAAGCTTATGCTTCATTTGGAGCTGAACTTGTTAAAAATGAATCATTTCTATTTGTCTCATTTAGAACTATATTTTGTTAATCACTCCACCTGCAAAATGTCAAATAATAATAATAACGGATGGGACACTTAAGCTACGTGAACTTGGTGCCAGGAATGGCCGCTAGCTACCATCTTTAGTTTAGAATAAGATTTATGAGCAAATGCATATAGTAGCATGTTAAAACTACTATAAATAATAATAAATAATATCTTCACGCAATTCCCAATACAGGGGTAGACAGAGGTCTAGTCTAGACAATTAAGTACCTTCGACCCACCTTTCACCGAAGATATTTTCGGGACAAGGAGTTTAGTAAATAATAACAGTTTAATAAGAAAAAAGACATCAGTTTAAATCTCACTTTCATTACTATTTTTGTTTTCTATGAAAACTCATTATATTTATGTGACATTACAATAATCCTTTGTATGTCTGAAATCCTGTTATGACTCATAACTAAAGAATAGAATTTCTGTAGAGAATGAATACTGTATACCATTTTACGTCGTTTTCGAAGCGTTAATTTAGTTTCACGCCAATATTAAGTATTACTTGGAAATTCCAAATGGTTTCGGAAATATAACGGAAATTGAAGCAACATGGGACGTCAAAAATTGCCTCATACAATATGAATGATTGCTCGTATATAGGAACACAGTACGAAGGCGTAACAAAGGCATGAATGTTTGATACCGACTCTGATATGACTGGAAATAGTAATGTTTTAAACGGATAAGAACCGCAGTAGCCTAGTGGTTAGGGCACTAGCTTAAAAAGTTTCATAGTCTGCGTGTGAAACAGATTCGATCTTCGGGTCGGCATCACAGAAATTCTATTAAGAAAAAATACAAATATCTTCACGCTTTTCTCAATACAGAAGTAGACAGAGATCTGGAAAATTAAGTACTTTCGACTCCTTCCACAGATGAATTTTTTTGGGCCAACGTGAATCGTACGTGAGATATAAATCGCACTTAAGCGTTTCAAATAACACTGTACGAGCTTGCCCACCAGGGATCGAAGCCGGGTCTCTTGAATTCCGATCACCCAATAGGCTACCGTAACTTTTTAAATATTATTTATTTCTTAATATTATAATTACACAAACGTACATTAGTCCATCATTAAAAACATTGCACTGAAATCCGACTTTCAAAGTGTAGTCATAAATACGGCGACGGGCTCACCACCTGTCACGTTGTCCCAAATTATCTTCAGTGGAAGATGGACTTAATTGCCTAGACTTGAACTCTGTCTACCCCTGTACGGCGTAATGTGAATATGAATATGAAGATATATTATTGAAGAGTACTTAGAGCACCCAATTAAATATCACTTCAATACAAAGAATACGATGAAAATTACAAATGAACACCGAGAGAATATTCATTGCAACCGTCATATCTCTACAGACCGAGTTTCCACTGGACTTATTTAAATATGAAAGCGAGCGGTAAATCACCGGAGGCAGTTAACCTGAAGTGGATTTTATTGAAATAAAACTTGGCTACGACGGTGGTTCCAAAGTTATCAGCCGTGTAGATAAAATGAGAATTATCGTTAGAGCACTCATTGGTGCCGTGATAATAATTCTCACTCTTCTCTCTTAGCATCTTAGCAGTTCAAATTTAGTATGAAAAATTACGAAAATATTTCTAAGACTGAATGTAATTTGTGTAATTCATTCAAGAAGAAAGTATTGGTTGATGTTAATTTATAATTTCCTCTCTTCTTTCAAGTCCCCAGTTTGTAGCCACGACAGCCGAGTGGTTGGGTGATTGCAATGCGTGTCTAGAGACCCAAGTACGATGCCTAAGTAGTAGGATCGAACCAATGTTCGTTGTGTCGTTCAAAAAATTACGTACGATTTATATGGTGGACTTGGACATAAAGACAGCGACGGGCTTAAGATCTCAAAACTTAAATCCATAACTGCAACAAAATAGTAAGCTGGATAATAAAAATAAAAATCTTTAACGCAATTCTCAATTGAGGGGTAGACAGAGGTCTTCTCTAGACAGTTCTTTCCTTTTGACCCACCTTCCACCGAAGATATTTTCGGGACAACGTGACAGGTGGTGAGCCAACGATATAATTCGTATATAAGTTTTTTGAAAAACCCATTGGTACGAGCCTGCCACATGGGGATCGAACTCTGGTCTCTTGACTTGAAATTTCGACCACCAAACAACACTCGGCTATCGTGACTTATTTTTCAAGCTACATAAAAACGGCTACGGGCTCACCACCTGTCACGTTGTCCCAAATTATCTTCAGTGGAAGATGGACTTAATTGCCTAGACTTGACCTCTGTCTACCCCTGTACGGCGTAATGTGAATATGAATATGAAGATATATTATTGAAGTGTACTTAGAGCACCCAATAAAATATCACTTCAATACAAAGAATACGATGAAAATTACAAATGAACACCGAGAGAATATTCATTGCAACCGTCATATCTCTACAGACCGAGTTTCCACTGGACTTATTTAAATATGAAAGCGAGCGGTAAATCACCGGAGGCAGTTAACCTGAAGTGGATTTTATTGAAATAAAACTTGCCTACGACGGTGGTTCCAAAGTTATCAGCCGTGTAGATAAAATGAGAATTATCGTTAGAGCACTCATTGGTGCCGTGATAATAATTCTCACTCTATCTTAGCAGTTCAAATTTAGTATGAAAAATTACGAAAATATTTCTAAGACTGAATGTAATTTGTGTAATTCATTCAAGAAGAAAGTATTGGTTGATGTTAATTTATAATTTCCTCTCTCTTCTTTCAAGTCCCCAGTTTGTAGCCACGACAGCCGAGTGGTTGGGTGATTGGAATGCGTGTCTAGAGACCCAAGTACGATGCCTAAGTAGTAGGATCGAACCAATGTTCGTTGTGTCGTTCAAAAAATTACGTACGATTTATATGGTGGACTTGGACATAAAGACAGCGACGGGCTTAAGATCTCAAAACTTAAATCCATAACTGCAACAAAATAGTAAGCTGGATAATAAAAATAAAAATCTTTAACGCAATTCTCAATTGAGGGGTAGACAGAGGTCTTCTCTAGACAGTTCTTTCCTTTTGACCCACCTTCCACCGAAGATATTTTCGGGACAACGTGACAGGTGGTGAGCCAACGATATAATTCGTATATAAGTTTTTTGAAAAACCCATTGGTACGAGCCTGCCACCTGGGGATCGAACTCTGGTCTCTTGACTTGAAATTTCGACCACCAAACAACACTCGGCTATCGTGACTTATTTTTCAAGCTACATAAAAACGGCTACGGGCTCACCACCTGTCACGTTGTCCCGAAAATATCTTCGGTGGAAGGTGGGTCAAAGGGACTTAATTGTCTAGACTTGACCTATGTCTACCCCTGTATTGGGAATTGCCTGAAGATATTTATTTTATTTATATTTTAGATAATGAACAGCTTAAAATGCTACAACAAAAATACATTTACTGGCGAAACATTTAATAGCCGTAATTAACAGGCCTGAACGGAGCACTCGTGGATCTGAGTGCAGTGGATGCGCAGTAATCGATTTATGCGACGAGAGCAGCTTTTTAATTTGCAAATTTATGCAACATTTGGCACTTTGGAGGAATTTTTAAGCAAGCTCTCACCAACGCTCGAGGACGGAGACGGTTTAAGAGGTAGCAGCGATGCGACGGCCTATTATAATATCCTACATACACACATATAATCACGCCTCTTTCCCGTAGGGGTAGGCAGAGACCACTTCTTTCCACTTGCTACGATCCTTCAAATAAAAATTATATAAAAATAAATGATACTCCGTTTACACTAATTACTAATTATAAATAAATTGCTCCCATTGCCCCAATGAAAGATGCTAAAGCACTTGAGGTATGGGAATCGGAAATAACGAAGGCACCACAAACACCCATGTAGAAAAAGTGGTTTTTCTACATTGACCCGACCGGAAATCGAACCTGGGTCTTCGAGATGGCGACACCTTGAGAACCGGTGTTTACGCCACTCGTCCATGGAGGTCGTCGATCCTTACATATTTCTTCGCTTCTTTAACTTTCATTATTCCCTCTATACATACTCTTCGGTTTAGGGTATTCTTGACCTGGCCTTTATAATGTCCTCGTAAAGAAATATAACTTTAAAACTTTTTTGAGCCTTTTCGACAAGATTATTTTGAAGGGTAGGAAATTCACATTGTACGTATATAGTTTTAAATAAATTTGGGCATCAATCTTAGAGAAAATGTAAGAACAATATATTTCTTTTCAATGAACAGGAATATCTACGGGTGGAACACTTGTTTTATATAATACAAAGTGTATCCATAATATAAAGTCTACTGCAGGACATAGGCCTCTCCCATAGACAGGATTTGCCATAATCGCCACGCTTGGCAAGCGGATTGGCGATAGCAGAATCAAACAACTCGCACCGCAGACGCTGCTGCCCCATATTCGGTCTGATTATTTTGGTCTGATATATTTAGAGACAGCTATAGCGCCATCTATCGGTTGTCATAATGATATTCGGGGCTGTTTCTCTTTGTCGCTTCTTACGACACCCACGGGAAGGAAGGGAGTGGCAATATTCTTACAACACACGGTTACTGGAGACGTAAAACATTATCTAAATACAAATGTTTTTCATATCTTTTAAAGGTATATACGATAGATATGTACACAATGTAATTTTAATAAGGACTTACTTCAGAAGTAGGTTTATAGGCTACCAACATTGTGAATTTAAATAAATAAATAAATATCTTCACTTATATCCCAATACAGTGGTAGACAGAGGTCTGGTCTTGACAATAAAGCCCCTTCGACCCACCTTCCACCGAAGATATTTTCGGGACAACGTGACAGGTGGTGAGCCCGTCGCCGTCTTTTATGTCAAAGCCAACTATATAATTCGTACTTAAGTTTTTGAAAAACCCATTGGTACGAGCCTGCCACCTGGGGATCGAACTCGGGTCTCTTAACTCGAAATTCCCACCACCCAACCCCTCCGCTATCGTCACCTGCGAATTAATCCCAGTTAATATAATTTTAAAACATTTATTCACCCCGATTTAAGTGAATTTAAATTTACTCAATAACACGACGTAGATTTTTCCATTAAATGACGTCTTCAGAATATCTCTTGATCCACGGTGACGGAAATTGCAAATCTTGAGATTACTCCGTAAGATTATTAAAGCGTTTATTAAGGAAGGTTTAATAAATTCTAAATTAAAAAAAAACCATTTAAAATTTACTATAATATCTTTACGAATTAAATAAATAATAATAAATATCTTCACGCAATTCCCAATACAGGGGTAGACAGAGGTCTAGTCTAGACAATTAAGTCCCTTTGACCCACCTTCCACCGAAGATATTTTCGGGACAACGTGACAGGTGGTGAGCCCGTCGCCGCCTTTTATGTCCAAGCCAACGATATTAATTCGTACATAAGTTTTTAGAAAAACCCATCGAAATTCCAACCACCCAACCACTCGGCTATCGTGACTTTTTTTATCTTTACGAATTGAGTACAGTATTTATTTCCATAAATGTATTTCAGAAGGAAGTATTTGCTGAAGAACATCGAATTCCCAGCAGAATTTTCGTTATTTTCCATCACTAAAAGATTTCACTTCTCTCTTACACTCGTACTTTATCAAACCTACTCTTTTTTTCTTCATGTATCCTAATACAACACGATACTGTATGTGAGCAAGCAGATTATTACAGCAGCTGACGTGGAAAATAGAGTAAACCGCATTGCTCTCGGAATTTGCAACAGTTAGGGACGAAAGTTGAAAGAATTAACAAATCTAATTCAATACATAAAACACGATTGAATGACAGGTTGCTAAGGCAAGTGCCTTGTGGTAATCCTGGAGGAGATACAGGTGGCAGACTGTGTAATGATAATTAATATTTTAGGATTTTTTACTACAGATATATTCTCAGTCTTAGTATTATTGATGCAATTTTAAAAAATATTCACGCTATTCCCAATAATGTAGTAGACAGATGTCTAGACAATAAAGCCCTTTTTGACCCACCTTAACCCGAAGTTATTGTTTGGGACAACGTGACAGGTGGTGAGCCCGTCGCCGTCTTTATGTCAAAGCCAACTATATAATTCGTACTTAAGTTTTTGAAAACCCATTGGTACGAGCCTGCCACCTGGGGATCGAACTCGGGTCTCTTAACTCGAAATTCCCACCACCCAACCCCTCCGCTATCGTCACCTGCGAATTAATCCCAGTTAATATAATTTTAAAACATTTATTCACCCCGATTTAAGTGAATTTAAATTTACTCAATAACACGACGTAGATTTTTCCATTAAATGACGTCTTCAGAATATCTCTTGATCCACGGTGACGGAAATTGCAAATCTTGAGATTACTCCGTAAGATTATTAAAGCGTTTATTAAGGAAGGTTTAATAAATTCTAAATTAAAAAAACCATTTAAAATTTACTATAATATCTTTACGAATTAAATAAATAATAATAAATATCTTCACGCAATTCCCAATACAGGGGTAGACAGAGGTCTAGTCTAGACAATTAAGTCCCTTTGACCCACCTTCCACCGAAGATATTTTCGGGACAACGTGACAGGTGGTGAGCCCGTCGCCGCCTTTTATGTCCAAGCCAACGATATTAATTCGTACATAAGTTTTTAGAAAAACCCATCGAAATTCCAACCACCCAACCACTCGGCTATCGTGACTTTTTTTATCTTTACGAATTGAGTACAGTATTTATTTCCATAAATGTATTTCATAAGGAAGTATTTGCTGAAGAACATCGAATTCCCAGCAGAATTTTCGTTATTTTCCATCACTAAAAGATTTCACTTCTCTCTTACACTCGTACTTTATCAAACCTACTCTTTTTTTCTTCATGTATCCTACTACAACACGATACTGTATGTGAGCAAGCAGATTATTACAGCAGCTGACGTGGAAAATAGAGTAAACCGCATTGCTCTCGGAATTTGCAACAGTTAGGGACGAAAGTTGAAAGAATTAACAAATCTAATTCAATACATAAAACACGATTGAATGACAGGTTGCTAAGGCAAGTGCCTTGTGGTAATCCTGGAGGAGATACAGGTGGCAGACTGTGTAATGATAATTAATATTTTAGGATTTTTTACTACAGATATATTCTCAGTCTTAGTATTATTGATGCAATTTTAAAAATATTCACGCTATTCTAATAATGTAGTAGACAGATGTCTAGACAATAAAGCCCTTTTTGACCCACCTTAACCCGAAGTTATTGTTTGGGACAACGTGACTAGTGGTGAGCCCTTCGCCGTCTTTATGTCAGAGTCAACGTTATAAATTGTACATAAGTTTTTGAAGAAAACCCATTGTTCCACGAGCCTTGAGAATCGAGATCGGGTCTCTTGACTCGAATTTCGATCACGCCAACCACTCGGCTATCGTATATATATATATATATATATATATATATATATATATATATATATATATATATATATATATATATATATATATATATATATATATATATATATATATATATATATATATATATATATATATATATATATATATATATATATATGTATATATATATATATATATATATATATATATATATATATATATATATATATATATATATATATATATATATATATATATATATATATATATATATATATATATATATATATATATATATATATATATATATACATATATATATATATATATATATATATATATATATATATATATATATATATATATATATATATATATATATATATATATATATATATATATATATATATATACATATATATATATATACATATATATATATACTATGACTAATTTCAGTTTTAAGTTGTTTTACAGAAATATTCTCATAACAATTCGTGCTAGTCTAAATGAATCGCGAAATATATTCCTTTAACTGAAATTGTCCCGGTTAGCTCGTGTCAAGTCCGTGAATAACGTTCTTAAAAGTTAAAATTTCAATCCCAAAGTCCGTCGGATTGTTAACTGAGCGTCTACATTTGAGAAGTATTCAAGGACACTGGGGAGACTTCTACCGGAATATGTTTAAATTTGTGCAGCTGAATGAAAATATAAGAGCTTCTTATGTTTCTTTTATTTCACTTCTTTCTTCTGTAACTTTGCAAAGTTTTAGAGTGAGTTTCAAGTCTAGAAGTGTTTTAGAGAACAGTATTATTATATTGATAGCTAGCTGCGCATCGCGGCTTTGCATGCGGTTTAAGGGTTAACGCGGAACTTGTATATTTCTAAAATAAAAGTAGCTTATAACATCAGCTATCAGTAAGTTACTCTTTATAACATCAGCTATCAGTAAGTTACTCCTTATAACATCAGCTATCTGCCTGCGAAAGTTCCGTAAATATTGGTCCAACCGTTTCAGATATTAGCCGGAACAAACTTACAGAGAGACAGACAAAAATTCTAGCAGCTGCATGGAGACACAAACAATTAACCCATCATGATTCTTTTGTGTTTTTTGTGGACATAAAGACGGCGACGGGCTCACCGCCTGTCACGTTGTCCCGAAAATATCTTCGATAGAACGTGGGTCGAAGGGACTTAATTGTCTAGACTAGATCTCTGTCTGTCTGTCTGTCTTGGTTGGGCGGTCGGAATTTCGAGTCGAGAGACCCGAGTTCGATCCCCAGGTGGCAGTACCAATGAGTTTTTCAAAACTTATGTACATGTATATATGTATATATATATATACATATATATATATATGTATATATATATATACATATATATATATACATATATATATATACATATATATATATATACATATATATATATATGTATATATATATATACATATATATATATACATATATATATATACATATATATATATATGTATATATATATATATACATATATATATATACATATATATATATACATATATATATATACATATATATATATACATATATATATATATGTATATATATATATGTATATATATATATGTATATATATATATATGTATATATATATATATATATATGTATATATATATATACATATATATATATATGTATATATATATATGTATATATATATATACATATATATATATATATACATATATATATATACATATATATATATATGTATATATATATATATACATATATATATATATATACATATATATATATACATATATATATATATGTATATATATATATGTATATATATATATACATATATATATATATATGTATATATATATATGTATATATATATATGTATATATATATATACTATGACTAATTTCAGTTTTAAGTTGTTTTTACAGAAATATTCTCATAACAATTCGTGCTAGTCTAAATGAATCGCTAAATATATTCCTTTAACTGAAATTCTCCCGGTTAGCTCGTGTCAAGTCCGTGAATAACGTTCTTAAAAGTTAAAATTTCAATCCCAAAGTCCGTCGGATTGTTAACTGAGCGTCTACATTTGAGAAGTATTCAAGGCAACTGGGGAGACTTCTACCGGAATATGTTTAAATTTGTGCAGCTGAATGAAAATATAAGAGCTTCTTATGTTTCTTTTATTTCACTTCTCTCTTACACTCGTACTTTATCAAACCTACTCTTTTTTTCTTCATGTATCCTACTACAACACGATACTGTATGTGAGCAAGCAGATTATTACAGCAGCTGACGTGGAAAATAGAGTAAACCGCATTGCTCTCGGAATTTGCAACAGTTAGGGACGAAAGTTGAAAGAATTAACAAATCTAATTCAATACATAAAACACGATTGAATGACAGGTTGCTAAGGCAAGTGCCTTGTGGTAATCCTGGAGGAGATACAGGTGGCAGACTGTGTAATGATAATTAATATTTTAGGATTTTTTACTACAGATATTCTCAGTCTTAGTATTATTGATGCAATTTTAAAAAATATTCACGCTATTCCCAATAATGTAGTAGACAGATGTCTAGACAATAAAGCCCTTTTTGACCCACCTTAACCCGAAGTTATTGTTTGGGACAACGTGACTAGTGGTGAGCCCTTCGCCGTCTTTATGTCAGAGTCAACGTTATAAATTGTACATAAGTTTTTGAAGAAAACCCATTGTTCCACGAGCCTTGAGAATCGAGATCGGGTCTCTTGACTCGAATTTCGATCACGCCAACCACTCGGCTATCATATATATATATATATATATATATATATATATATATATATATATATATATATATATATATATATATATATATATATATATGTATATATATATATATACATATATATATATATATATATACATATATATATATATACATATATATATATATATATACATATATATATATATATATATATATATATATACATATATATATATACATATATATATATACATATATATATATACATATATATATATATATATATGTATATATATATATATATATATATATATATATATGTATATATATATATATATATATATATATATGTATATATATATATATGTATATATATATATATGTATATATATATATATATATATATGTATATATATATATATATATATATATGTATATATATATATATGTATATATATATATATATATACATATATATATATATATATACATATATATATATACATATATATATATACATATATATATATATATATATATACATATATATATATATACTATGACTAATTTCAGTTTTTAAGTTGTTTTTACAGAAATATTCTCATAACAATTCGTGCTAGTCTAAATGAATCGCTAAATATATTCCTTTAACTGAAATTCTCCCGGTTAGCTCGTGTCAAGTCCGTGAATAACGTTCTTAAAGTTAAAATTTCAATCCCAAAGTCCGTCGGATTGTTAACTGAGCGTCTACATTTGAGAAGTATTCAAGGCAACTGGGGAGACTTCTACCGGAATATGTTTAAATTTGTGCAGCTGAATGAAAATATAAGAGCTTCTTATGTTTCTTTTATTTCACTTCTTTCTTCTGTAACTTTGCAAAGTTTTAGAGTGAGTTTCAAGTCTAGAAGTGTTTTAGAGAACAGTATTATTATATTGATAGCTAGCTGCGCATCGCGGCTTTGCATGCGGTTCAAAAGTTAACGCGGAACTTGTATATTTCTAAAATAAAAGTAGCTTATAACATCAGCTATCAGTAAGTTACTCCTTATAACATCAGCTATCTGCCTGCGAAAGTTCCGTAAATATTGGTCCAACCGTTTCAGATATTAGCCGGAACAAACTTACAGAGAGACAGACAAAAATTCTAGCAGCTGCATGGAGACACATACAATTAACCCATCATGGTTCTTTTGTGTTTTTTGTGGACATAAAGACGGCGACGGGCTCACCGCCTGTCACGTTGTCCCGAAAATATCTTCGATAGAACGTGGGTCGAAGGGACTTAATTATCTAGACTAGATCTCTGTCTGTCTGTCTTGGTTGGGCGGTCGGAATTTCGAGTCGAGAGACCCGAGTTCGATCCCCAGGTGGCAGTACCAATGAGTTTTTCAAAAACTTATGTACGAATTTTATCGTTGGCTTGGACATAAAGGCGGCGACGGGCTCACCGCCTGTCACGTTGTCCCGGAAAATATCTTCGATAGAACGTGGGTCGAAGGACTTAATTGTCTAGACTAGATCTCTGTCTGTCTGTCTTGGTTATGGTCGGAATTTCGAGTCGAGAGACCCGAGTTCGATCCCCAGGTGGCAGTACCAATGAGTTTTCAAAACTTATGTACGAATTTTATCGTTGGCTTGGACATAAAGACGGCGACGGGCTCATCGCCTGTCACGTTGTCCTGAAAATATCTTCGATAGAACGTGGGTCGAAGGACTTAATTGTCTAGACTAGATCTCTGTCTGTCTGTCTTGGTTGGGCGGTCGGAATTTCGAGTCGAGAGACCCGAGTTCGATCCCCAGGTGGCAGTACCAATGAGTTTTCAAAACTTATGTACGAATTTTATCGTTGGCTTGGACATAAAGACGGCGACGGGCTCACCGCCTGTCACGTTGTCGAAAATATCTTCGATAGAACGTGGGTCGAAGGGACTTAATTGTCTAGACTAGATCTCTGTCTGTCTGTCTTGGTTATGGTCGGAATTTCGAGTCGAGAGACCCGAGTTCGATCCCCAGGTGGCAGTACCAATGAGTTTTCAAAACTTATGTACGAATTTTATCGTTGGCTTGGACATAAAGACGGCGACGGGCTCATCGCCCGTCACGTTGTCCCGAAAATATCTTCGATAGAACGTGGGTCGAAGGACTTAATTGTCTAGACTAGATCTCTGTCTGTCTGTCTTGGTTATGGTCGGAATTTCGAGTCGAGAGACCCGAGTTCGATCCCCAGGTGGCAGTACCAATGAGTTTTCAAAACTTATGTACGAATTTTATCGTTGGCTTGGACATAAAGACGGCGACGGGCTCATCGCCCGTCACGTTGTCCCGAAAATATCTTCGATAGAACGTGGGTCGAAGGACTTAATTGTCTAGACTAGATCTCTGTCTGTCTGTCTTGGTTATGGTCGGAATTTCGAGTCGAGAGACCCGAGTTCGATCCCCAGGTGGCAGTACCAATGAGTTTTCAAAACTTATGTACGAATTTTATCGTTGGCTTGGACATAAAGGCGGCGACGGGCTCACCGCCTGTCACGTTGTCCCGAAAATATCTTCGATAGAACGTGGGTCGAAGGGACTTAATTGTCTAGACTAGATCTCTGTCTGTCTGTCTTGGTTGGGCGGTCGGAATTTCGAGTCGAGAGACCCGAGTTCGATCCCCAGGTGGCAGTACCAATGAGTTTTCAAAAACTTATGTACGAATTTTATCGTTGGCTTGGACATAAAGACGGCGACGGGCTCACCGCCTGTCACGTTGTCCCGAAAATATCTTCGATAGAACGTGGGTCGAAGGGACTTAATTATCTAGACTAGATCTCTGTCTGTCTGTCTGTCTGTCTTGGTTGGGCGGTCGGAATTTCGAGTCGAGAGACCCGAGTTCGATCCCCAGGTGGCAGTACCAATGAGTTTTTCAAAAACTTATGTACGAATTTTATCGTTGGCTTGGACATAAAGGCGGCGACGGGCTCACCGCCTGTCACGTTGTCCCGAAAATATCTCCGGTGGAAGGTGGGTCAAAGGGACTTAATTGTCTAGACTTGACCTCTGTCTACCCCTGTATTGGGAATTGCGTGAAGATGTGTATATATTTTATAGTAAAAGTCGGTTTCTAATACAAAATCGCCAATTAACACACAACTCATAGGTTTTTCGAGTGAGCACGTAAACAGTTACATCAGATACGGTCGGTGAAGCTTTCAGAATGCTTCGTTTTTAAAAAAGTACACTTACACCAATATGCTGGCAGTTTGACAATTGCTGTATTAGAAAATGTTTCATTATGATGTTTCATTAGATAGGAAAATTATATGTTCCCTTTATACATATTATGTGCAGCATGTTATCTTAAACATATCTTTACCCTATTCCCGATACCGGGGTAGACAGGAGTTCAGGCGATTAAGTATTTCCGACACATCTTATATCATATATAGATAGGGACCTCATCACATACATTGCTCCAATCCTAATAATGTAAGGTGCTGAAGCCGGCTACTTGAGAATCGAACTCGGGTCTCTCGACTCGAATTCCGATCACCCAACCACTCGGCTATCGCGATTTATTATTTTATTATATTTTTTAGTATTGTACTAGCCGGTTAAGTAATGAAAAGCAACAAGGGTGTGTAGTTCTCATTGAGCTTGTACTTTGTGATGAAAATATTGGTGGTATGTTGCTATGTAAAATATTACTTCAACATGCGATACACGCAAAAATATAACATAATCCAGTTGTAAAGGGCATCCTTATCAGACAAACGAAATAAAGTTTTATCGTAAATTCACCGAATTATTAATAAAAAAATAACATTAGAAATTTAATATCAATAAATGACGAAAAATAAAGTTAATATTATTAAACATCCATTTCGTTTGATATTAGCCAATAATTTCGATTAAATATTAACATATTTTTTTATTCCTTAAATACAACGTGTAAAATTAAAAAAAAGTTTTATCGGTAAAAATTACAGTAAATTTATTCATTTAATAAAATAATTTTCTCAAAAGATTGGATTTAAAATACTATAGTATTTTATTAAAGAAATAAATTTTCATATTCACTTCATCGCTCACCACACGTAAACTTTTAATTAACATGTTAACAAACTAACCTTGTACATCACAGTCAGTGTCAATGACCTCATGTTATCTGTTCGTTTTTGAAGAACGAATAATCATTGTTAGATATTTGTAAAAATTTTATTTGCTCTACAATCATTTTGTGTTAATTTTTCAAGCGTTAATAATACTAACTACTACCTCATGGTTTTTAAAATAATACATATATAGATAAATACATACATAGTTAGGGACAATATCACATACATTGCTCCGACCTCAATGTAAGAAGCGCTTTAACTTAAGAATCGGAAACAACGAAGGCACCACAAACACTCTGGGTGTGGGAGAAAATGTAGAAAAAAGTGGTTTTTCTATATTGAACCGTCCAGGAATCGAACCCGGAACCCCGAGATCGGACACAATGAAAACCGGTATTTACGCCATCCGTCCACGGTGGTCGTCAATATGTTATTTGAAAATTATAAAGTACTTCATATTTATAAATAAATATATATATGTTGATTGGGACAACATCACATACGTTGCTCTGATCCTAAAGTAGCTAAGGCACGCGTGTTATTGAATCAGAAACAAACAAAGATAAAACAAACACGCAGACCCGCAACTGAAGAAAGAAAAAGTTTCTACATTGTGCTGTCCGGGAATAGAACCCGGAACCTCAGAGCTGGCGACACCATTAAAACCGATGCGACTTGTCCAGGGCGATCGTGAAAGATTTGTAAATATATATTACAATTTAATGTATGTTTGTATTAACATACATGTCACATCTTTTTTCCTCCTAATATTCATAGATTACGTCATACAATGAACTAATATAAAGGCACATGCAATGAATAGAATCGACGATACGTAGAGTGGGTTAGTATTTTTTCGCCAACAATGGCGTGGCTCCAGTGGCGCAATTGGTTAGCGCACGGTACTTATAAGACAGTGTCCGAGCAATGCCGGGGTTGTGAGTTCGAGCCTCACCTGGAGCATAGTTTTGCCTTTTTGGGAAAATTTTATTATTTTAAATTTTTTGTAAGTTTTATTAAAAGTTGTACGGACATAAATTTTAATTCAGAATACTAATAAAATATATAGAATTTTTTAAAAACACGTAAAGCCGAATCGCATTTTTTTAGTGTTATATTTAAAATAATTATCTATAACAATAATTTAACAATATTTTTAATTCATAATTAATTGTAAATAAATGTAAATTGAAATACAATGAAATTTTATAGGTCAAAATAAAATTTTATAACAGAAATGTAAAAATTAAGGCAATCCGTGTAGTGAGCGACGAATTCAAAATGGCTGACGTAAAAATAATGGGGGTACTCACTAGTGTAGTCCCAGCTGTCCTGGTCATTTTTGAACACGTTCAATCTCTCGGGCTGTAACAAAACGGAGAAATTCAATAAATTATTATTATCACAATTAATACGTGAACGTTCAATTAATACTGTTGGCTTAAACATAAAGATGGCGACGGGCTCACCATCTGTCACGTTGTCCCAAAAGATTTCTTCGGTGGAATGTGGGTCGAAAGGACCTAATTTCTAAGTCTCTGTCTACCCCTGTAATGGGAATGGCGTTATATTTCTTTTCTATAATGCGTAAACAAAAATACAAGTTAAGGTTTTCAATAGCTTTTTTGTGGTTGTCGTGTAGGGCCACTAGGGACTACTCAATGCCTTCAATATCTGCATGGCTAGAGAATGATAAAAAAGCAGATGAAAATTAAATAGATCCGTGACAGGCCGCGAGATGCGAGATGTCTCGTACTGCGATGGTTCATCGCCAAGTGTTACTTTGAACTTATGTTTTGTAGTCACTCTTAGGAGACTATTAAATATGATATTTTTCACTTCCATGGGTAGTCTCACATTTTCTTTAAATCTTTCAATTAAAAATTGGTTTATTGTATAGCAATCCGACCGTTGGTTTATTATATATAGATAGGAAATTTTATTGGCGGTAGTCTTTTGAAGAAAAAAGTATGTTCACGCCATCCATTGGGATAGACAGATCTAAACAAAAGTTCCTTTCGACCCACCTTTCACCAAAGACATTTTTGGGACAACGTGACGGGTGGGGAACCTGACGCAAACCTTCTATGATTTATATCGTCCATACTAATGATATAAATCGTACACAATTTTCAACAAAAAAAAAACCCCCACTGGTGTGAATCTGCCACCTGGTAATCGAGCTCGGGGAGCCATTTGACTTACTTAATGCTAATTAAACTGAAATTGGAGTGGTCATTATGTTTCACTTAAGAATCTACGATCAGACGAGTCTCCTAAACATTACCAAATGAACCAACAGTAAGCATAAACAATGCCTTCCTTTCAACTCAAGCCTTCACTTACGCGACGGCCAGTTAAACTTCAATGCGAGACCTCTGTTGACGTCAAGGCCTCTGTTGACTTAGGCCTAGAGGATAGACCATAATCGCCACGTTTGGGGATCGCTGTACCAGACACTACGCATTGTAGATGCTGCAACCCATCATCGATCTGCTTTATTTTTTATCTGGTATTTGCCCATAAAGTTAATAATATAAGTATTATTGCTGATATATTTCTTAACAATCGAAGGACATTTTTCTGATGTTTTCCCCTAAACTGACAGATGACGTTACAATATGATAAATTAAAAAAATATCTTCAAGCCATTTCTACAACAGAGGAATATAGAGGTTTAGAAAATTAAGTCCCTTCGACCCCTTCTTCCACCGAAGACAACGAAACAAGTGATGAGCACGTCTCCGTCTTTATGTCCAAGCCAACGATATAAATCGTACACAAATTTTGAAAAACCCATAGGAGCGAGCCATGGGGATCGAAATCGGGTGTCTTGCCTCGAATTCCGACCACTCGGCTATCGTGAATGTATCAAATGTATGATGAGATTATAAAAACATTCAACCGATTAGAATCAATTAAGATTATCATAAAAATCTAACAACGCCCCACGGATTTCTTCCCGGTTATCAATTATCAGTTATCTGTAATCTGAAATTCATTTGAACTCTTAGTCGGTATTTCACAAACAAAGACAAACTTTTTAATATTAATTATATTTACATAAAGTTACTACACGCGGTGTATTATTGCATTTAGATTTATTTATTCTAAGCAGTTCAACCAATTAATTATTTCTAGTATTTACACGAACACTACACATCATAAATTTTTTACTTTTTTAGATTTTTACTTCCCGACGTTTTGATGCCTTACAGCATTAGTAGTATTATCGTCGGTGGAAGGTTAAATGTCTAGACTAGACCTCTGTCTACCCCTGTATTGGGAATCTCGTGAAGACACATATATATTGATTAACATATTTTGTGACAAATAATTAAATATAAAACAAAAATTATACACTACAAGTTACAAAAAAATTTTTAATGGACTACCGTCAATTTATGAGAGCAATAAATCTTTATCAAAATGTAATCAACAAAGACGCCTCAATGTCATCAAACTCTAAATAAGTTTTTAATTAACAATGTAATTAAAATTCGCCATGTCATTTTATTCCAATGAAAATATTGATATCGCTTAACAGCATAATAAATTTTATGACAGCGGGTACTTTATCTAATTACAACCCGGCACTGTAACAGGAACACCCACCTCTACCCCGCTACCCCGTTTCATTCAATTAGATAATAATGAGGACAATTAGGTATACTCTACACGTTAACACAGATAACACAATTATAAAAAAAAATTAAATAAATAAAAAAAAGAAAGAAAAAATATGTTAACGCCTTTCCGTGTGGTAACGGCGTAAGAATGTTGCCACTCCCTTTCTTCTCGTGGATGTCGCAAGAGACAACCAAGAGAAATAGCCGTGAATATCAAAATTATCAGACCGAAGATAGGCAGCAGCGTCTGAGGTACGAGTGCACTCACGCTTGCCAAGCATGGCGATAATGGCAAATTCTCCCTCTGGATAAATAAAAAAAAAATATTCTTCCGAGTGCATTAAAAGAGGCATCAAACGATGGGACACGTTATAAGTTACCGTACGGTAACGAGGTAAAAATTTAAGTATAGTCGTTAATTTTAAGTGCATCTAAAGTGCAAGGAGTCTGGTACTACGCTCGGCAATTCGCTCACCAAGCGCGACGATAATGGCAGTTCTGTAATAGACTTTAACAGGTCGTTGAGAGTCAAGTTGAGATACATGCATGAATATGTGATATGCATATTATTTTTAAAGTTTAAGCACGGTCTTTTTTTAATACGGGCGGGATTCGAACCTGCGTGTTTCGTGGCGAGTAGTTCGCATTTGTTACACACATACACATACATATTGGCCTGTTAAAGTCCACTGCAGGACATAGGCCTCTCCCATAAGGAGGATTTGCCATAATCGTGAACCACTCGCACCTTATACGTTGTCTTCCCCTGATTGGAGACCACGGGAGACAACGTGTGAGCGGGTAGGCTCGTACATACGTTTTTTTTTTAAAAAAAAAAGCTATCCCACCTGACACGTTATCCCAAAAAATATCTTCAGCGAAAGTAGGGTTGAAAGGACTTAAGTTTCTAGATCTCTGTCTACCTCAGTATTGGGAATGGCGTATTTTTCCTGAAAAATTGTTGCATTTAATTTCGCTCCATGAGTATTATACCATGGATAAGATAAATTAGTACCGGAAAAAGGCAACATTTTTCATGAAATATCTTACATTTCTGGCAAAGGAAGCGGCCAAGCAGGCGCCAAGTGATTCCCGCTGTTAAGTTAATGACCGTTCCGTATATCACAATTCTAACTGATGGTAAAAATCTTGTTAAAAAATGTAACGCTAAAATAGACTATGCGATTCGGAAACGGGGGAAAAAAGTGCTTCGAGAAAGTCATTTACGTGTCTCTAGTTGTAAAAAAAATATATAAATATCTTCACATCCAATACAGGGGTAAACAGAGGACTAAACAATAAAATCCTTTCGACCCACCTACCACCGGAGACATATCATTTTGGTGTTTCATGAATCTAAACCCTTAAACATGTTATGGCGATGTGCGAAGAACTTTATGTCAAACAGTTAAACATGATATTTTCCAAGGAAGTTAGCTTGGATTCTATTTACCTTATGGCAATTAAATGTATTCTAAATCCAATTTATAAACTGCTACGAGAGTTTAATACTCTCAATACTTCAACACATTATCATATATCAGTTCAACATATAGAAATACAACATTATTTACTTAATACTATCGGTTAAGAATAGATCAAGAAAGAACGAAGACAGATGTGGAAGCTGAATGGCTTACTTATAAAAAATCCGAGTATTGCGTGTGAAACGTGAGCCTATTCGGTATAAATAAATATCTTTCTCTCAATACTTCAACACATTATCATATATCAGTTCAACATATAGAAATACAACATTACTTACTTAATACTATCGGTTAAGGCGTTTCGAACCACCTTCCACCGAAGATTTATTTGGGACAACGTGACGGTATCGAGCCCGTCCTTCATCGTCGTTATGTACAAGCCAACAATATAATTCGCACATAAGTTTTTGAATAACCCATTGGTACGAGCCCGCCACCTGACGATCGAACTCGGGTCTCTTGCCTCTTGAATTCCAATCAACCAACCACACGGCTATCGTGATTTTTTTGTGACCTGTTGCGGTATATGTTAAAATAAAAAAAAACTATACTTAATCTCCGTCACATAAATAGCAAAGCACAGACAAACACTTACGCCCACAACAGTATTACAAGTGCGCCGCTACAATGCACCATTAACATAATCTGTCTCATTAATCTCGTACATCGCGTAACCCGAACGCATTCCGACCGCGGCTCGACGCGCGGCGCGGTCGCAACGGCCGTGCAATTTCCATAATTCCACCCCACGAGACGGTTGCATCGAGACTGTTTGCGGTGATATTCAAATGTCTGCATTTGTTTGTCTTGCTTTGCATTTATTTTGTGAGCGTGTGTGTTTTAGTGCATGTTTGTGGAAAGTCGGCCTCTTAGGCCATGATTACGTTAACTATTCATATATCTCGTAACGGAACAAGCGGTTTCACTACCATTAGTTTTTGTTTTTTTTTTTATTAAATAAGAGGCAAACAAAGAGCACGTTAGCCACCTCACGTGATGGAAAGAGATCACGGCCGCCTATGAACATCTACAATACAAAAGAAATAGTAGATGCGTTGCTTTTTTTGGGAGGTCCTAAGTAGTATCAGTCCGTAAAATCCGGAAAAAAATTATCGGGGTAAAATGGATAAGACGACCAGAGAAGTAATTGTACAATAAAAATTATCCCTTGTAAAATATTATTTTTAATCGAATCACTTTGCACGACATGGCAACCTATTGCATATTTTTTTATGTCTATCATAATGCCATTTGTTGTTGGTGAAAAGTATTTTTCATTTCTTATTTAAGTCACGATAGCCGAGTGGTTAGAGGGTCGGAATTTCGAGTCAAGAGACCCGAGTTCGATCCCCAAATGGCAGGCTCGTACCAATGGGTTTTTCAAAAAACTTGTTGGCCTGGACATAAAAACAGAGACGGGCTCAACGCCTGTCACGTTGTCCCGAAAATATCTTTGGTGGAAGGTGGGTCGAAGGGACTTAATTGTCTAGACTAGACTCTGTCTACCCCTGTATTAGAAATTGCGTGAAGATATTTATCTATTTATTTATTTATATTTCATACATCTTCCTTTTCACCATATGACAGTAGTGTTGAACACTAAGAAAGATAGCATTATGATGAATGCATAATTTTATTTGTAACTAGCTGTTTCCCGCGGTTTCGGCCCCAGTTTAACACCTAACGCAGAATCCTAATTATGTTTCTAAAATAAAATTTGCCTATGTTACTCCTTATAACATTAGATATCTGTCAGTAAAATTATAAAAAATGTTATTTTAGTGTATGTACCGTACATATATGCATATGCATATAGTGACAATCTAATTTTATTAATATGTATAAATAAAAAAATAAACATCAACGTACTTTCAACTACATTTCAACTAGCCTGCCAACTATAAACTCTTAATCCGTCGACGCTTCAAGTAACTGAGCATTTAGCGCATTTTAGGCACAAGTGCTCAGTTTCGCGCACAAAGCGGTTGACACAGAGTACGACAGTACAAAGTGAGTAAGTAGTACTCCAGAAACTCCAGGCACGTCGGTCTTTTAGCCGCGTCACGGTGAGACAACGTGGCGTTGATATACACAAAATAAATTAGAAACGAAATTATATTTATTGCGAATTAGGAATATAAGATATGTATAGGTATGTATTAGGAGTATATAGTATAAGAATAGTTGGGATATCATAACCAATTACAATACAGGGGTAGACAGAGGTCTAGACAATTATGTCCTTTCGACCCACCTACCATCGAGGACATAAATCGTGACAACGGGCTGTTTTAGTTAGAAAAACAAAAAAACTACTTTACAAAGTAATTTTATTTTTGTACGTTTCTTTAAATTATTTAAATTGTGACTTTCTCCGGGCTCGATAACTAATAGACATAACCTTGTTCGTTATGCCCATTAAGATAATTTATATGCTTGTAAATGTTTCAAAAAGAAGATACAGAAAATTTCTCCGGAGAATAGGCTTAATAAATCTGCCTGGAACCGTTCGATGTCGATCGTAATAAAAAGGTATATTTTACACTACCATACGGTTTTATAACAAGGCAAACACACTAAACAAAGCTTCTAAATTTCCCTAAGGTCCGTTGATTTTATAGCAAGGCTTTGATGATCCGCATGAGGATCGAGACTTGAGCGAGTTATAGATAGTACTATATATACAAAAATTTATACTCATATCTCTACGCCATTCCCAATAGCGGGGCAGATAGAGGTCTAGACAATTAAGTCCTTTGGACCCACCCTTCGCCAAAGACATTTTTTGGGACAACCATTGGTACGAGCCTACCACCTGAGAATCGAATTCAAGTCTCTTGATTGGAAATCCGATCACCCTAGCACTCTGCTATCGTTACTATATTCAGTTTCTTAACTTTAAATAATATTTGGACAATATACAATTATTTGGATAATATATAACTCTTAGGATATTACAATTATGCTGTGTGTTATAACACAGATTCTAATTTTCTTGCCATCACACCGCATACAGAAGGATACCCAAAGGTAAAACACCTGTTTCCGAAAGAAGTAAAATAAATATAAATATCCTCACGCAATTCCCAATAAAAGGGTAGACAGAGGTCTAGTCTAGACAATTGAGTCCCTTTGACCCACCATTCCCAATAAAAGGGTAGACAGAGGTCTAGTCTAGACAATTGAGTCCCTTTGACCCACCATTTCCAATAAAAGAATAGACAGAGGTCTAGTCTAGACAATTGAGTCCCTTTGACCCACCTTCCACCTAAGATATTTTCGGGACAACGTCACAGGTGGTGAGCCCACCGCCGTCTTTATGTCCAAGCCAATGATATAATTCGTTAATAAGTTTTCCGAAAGAAGTCTAAACCTAATTACAAAGATTCTGAAATTCCAGATCAGAACGGTGACCACAATAAGCTCTCGCAACAAATCACCTCATCAAGGGCGACGAGAGTTCAAAATGGCTCAGCACAATGACTCCATTATGTTACATCCGATACCAAAAAAATTTATCACCCTTACCGGGTTACACGCGCCTTGTTATGTACGGAAGTACGGGGCACCTTTTGACCGGAGGGTGCTTACGAAGCTGTTTAACCATTGCGTAGCGAACGGTTAAAATTGAAACTTCAGCACAATGTTATTACCTAAAAAAGTCGGATGTCCATGCGCGGATTTATAATTAAAAAGTTCACAGAAAAGCTTGAAGAAATGAGGTTTGCCTGATAACTAATTATGCCATTGAAGTATTGTTTTTTTTAATAAATACATACATAGATAGGGACAATATCATATACATTACGCTGATCCCAAAGAAAGTAGCTAAAGCACTTGTGTTATGAAATCAGAAACAACGAAAGTACCACAAACTAAATTACAATGTAGAAAAAGTGGTTTTCTAAATTGACCCATCCGAGAATCGAACCCGAGTGAGGTGGCGACCACGGAGGTCTTCAAAAAATTACAAAACCAGGAAGTATCAATTTATAATATGTAAATTCTTTATCAACCGTAAAACTTCATGATTAATAAACATTCGTCATAACTTTGAACGATTATGACGTCGCCTATTTCCATCTACTGTCAAATATGAAATACATTGAGTGGCGTACAAATCGGTTATCATTGTGGCGCCAGTTTTGAGGTCCCCAGTTCGATTCACGGAACAGTTGAACCCTACATAAAACCACTTTTTCTAATTTTTTCGGGTCTGGGTATCCGTGGTACCTTCTGTTTCTGATTCCATAACACAGTGATTAGGCTACTTACTTTGTAATCAGAGCAATTTATGTAATGTGTTCCCTATCTATGTATATATTTATTTATATATCTGTCTGCTTTTGTGATCGCCAATCCGCTTACCAAGCGTGGCGATTAAAGCAAATCTAATGGGAGAGGCCTATGTCAGGCAGTGGACTTTAACAGGCCGTTATGTTATGCATGTATGTATGTAACGGCATATATTACAAATGACAACACTGTTCTCATTCCTACGTTTAATTGAACACATAAATAGCATTAAAAAGAATTCCAAAGAAAAACAGAAATGTCCAAGACCCTAATTTGAGTGTACACCCTTTTAAATTCCGCACAACACAAACCCACCTCCGATGCAAGAAGACAGCCCGAAGCGGAGAGATGATTAATGCGGCAGACGAGTGAGTACACTAGGTCCATTTTTCTCGTGACATTTACGAGTATACTCTGCTATCAAAAAGGTACGACACTAAGGCTGTTCTGGGTTCGGTACATTGTAATTCGCGTACACAATGGATAACACGATCATTGTAGGCGATAACGAATGCTCAAAATAGACGCAAACGACCCCTTCCCCCTTTCCCCACCCCCTAATGCTTTCAACGTTCAATATTGATAAATTAGAAATATAATACGAAATCAGCAGGTGATATTTTTCTCGCGTAACCTGACAGGGCTTTCTTTACGCAGCCGAATTTCGAATCACGTCTTTCGATGGAAAATATGACGCTTTGTTAAATGCGGCATTCTTTTTAAATATCGATTAATCTCTTCCGTGTCCGATTCCATGGCGTTATATTAATAGCACTGCTGTCTTTTTTAACAAAAATAAATAGCTTTTTTATTTTAGCTTAGTGGAAGTTATTACGAAACTTCAAGTCAAGAGACCCGAGTTCGATCACCAAGACTCGTACCAACAGGTTTTTTCAAAAAAATTGTACTATTGTACAAGTTTTTGTAAGTGATGTACGATTTATATCGTTGGCTTGGACGTCAAGACGGCGACGTGCTCACCACCTGTCACGTTGTCCCAAAAATATCTTCGGTGGAAAATGGGTCAAATGTACTTAATTTTCTAGACATCTCTATCTGTCTCTACCCCTATATTGGAAATGGTGTGAAGATATTAATGATTTATTTATTTTTATTTTCTTGCTCAGTAGAAGCTAATACGAGTCTCGATATTCCTCAGTAGAAAAAAGCATCTTGACAAATTAACCACACCAAAGTTTAGCAATTGACACATCCGTTTGCGTTGCTTAGCTTCGAAGGTTAGGTGACCGGTCGCCTGATAATCTTTCGATATCGGCTGAAATGTCTACGTTTGTTGCGAAAAAATAAGGACACTTTTTAACCGTATGACAATTTACACAGCTCTATTCTACAGCGACGTCACAAATATTCATTTGTTGAGGCCGGCTTTTTTAAAACACAGCAACATTCACGGACGCGACTTTAACAGCGTTATCTGTTGCATTCTATTCGTTTCCACGAGAGGGACTTCTGCTGTGACTGCATAAAAAAGAACAACTGCATCGTTTGGCGCGACCGCCGAGTCCGGCATTTCAAATGTTATGTTTATTTCTCTTTTTAATGGTTAGTAGTTGTGGCGGCGTTACATGTTTCAAACTTTTTACAGATTGTTTTTTTTTTCAGGAATTTCATGGCGGAACACTGACTTGTTGGGAGTGACCCTGCCTTCGAGGCTAAAGGTTGCAGGTTCAAATCGGGCTAGGGGCAAATATTGCGGTGATGAATGAAAATATTTGTTACTTGAATCACAGATGTTTATATGTGTATAGAAATATTTATCTACGTAAGTGCATTGTACCGTAAGCTTGAACACTAATACGGCGATAGGCTCACCACCTGTCACGTTCCAAATAAGGTTTGGTGAAAAGTGGAATAAAAAAATCATTGTCTAGATGTCTGTCGCCTCTAATATGGGAAATTGATTAAAGATAGAAATATTACCAATTTCCTAAGACAATATTCAACATCATCATCCTGAAAGTTAGTTATTCATAGGTAAATGACACAAAATAAACAGTAAACAAAACACGTTTGACTGCGTCAGAAAAACAAAATGCGTTGAAAAATTGGATTCGGCCTAATCATGACACAAACTTTACATTGAATCATGTTAGGATAATTTTTTAAATTAATAATACAATATTATTTGGAAATTCGCAATATGAATATCGCAATATTAAGTGGAAATAAATTTTCCGAAAATTTCCCGGAAAATTCGACATCCCGCAACAGATTTCGGCGACCGATGAAATCTGAACATGCTGTAAGACCTACGGCAACTCGATACGTGTCGATCAGAGTGACTAAACTGTACTACATTATCTCTTTTATTTCTCTCGCAACCTAACACTCGCAATTCATACACTGTTCGCGTGTCCCTGGTCTGTCCGTATGTAACGCGATGCTACACACTAAGTGCTATTTACCACTTGGAAGCGAGCGGTCGTTTGGCATTGTGTTTCCAACACTCGAAAGCTCCGAGATGGAGCTTCGAGGCTATTTAAAAATGTATGAGCAGTGAGGACGAAATGTAAGTATACATAGAATAAATACATACTAACACACATGGGAATCTACTAGAATTAATTAAAGTAATAGCTCACCAGCGGTCACGTTCTCCCAAAAAATGCCTTCGGTGGAAAGTGAGTCGAAAAGACTTAACTGTCTAGTTAACCTCTGCCTACTCCTGTATTGGAAATGGCGTGAAAATATTTATTTATTTATATAAAATTGCCGACCGTTCTTTCCTTTATGGCATTATAGAAGGTTTCAAATAAGTATTAATGTAGACTAATAGAAAAATATATTTAGTGATAAAATTATAATAAAGAAGAGTCAATAGTACTCAGAAGAAAATTATGAATCTGATAGAAACGAGAGGTATGTAAGAATCGTGACACTTGACCATCCGTTCTCTCTGGCTTCCGTCAGAGACTGTGCGTCAAGAAAAGTAAGTAATCTAATAGTTGAAGTGAATCTCATACAACGTACAGTCCCAGCGTTGACGAAACAACACTTAAAACTTATACCAACGTAACTGCGCAGTAGACTAGTATATGATGGTAATTATGATAGTTCCAGTTGTGTATTCGAATGCGAAGAATAAAAAAGGCACTTAACGACGATTGCCTGCGCGCGTTCGGTGTGAACGTGTAATAAAAATAAAGAGGCACCTGTACCACTCCCCCGAGTACAACATCGGATTGATACAGTTGCAACGTTCGTCCGTAAAATGAAATTGGACTACAAATTTTTCACTTCACCCAACACGGCCGTGTGGTAGCGGAATCGCACGACCCCTATTCTTACCTAAAGCCACGTAAGAGCATATTAAAGGAAATGCCTTGGAAATTCAGTTTAGCTGACATCAACGACTACATTAAATGATGACTGCCTCCGTGGACTAGTGGCACACCGGTTTTCACTGTCGCCAGCTCTGAGGTCAAGGGTTCGATTCACGATCAGATCAACTAAGAGAACACTTTTTCTATATTTTCTCGGATCTGAATGTTTGTTTTACCTTGGTTGTTTCTGTTTCCATAACACAAGTGCACTTCTTTCGAAACCAACAGTTGCCAGATCGAGTCCCAGTAAGTGAAAACATTTACCTTCACGCCATTCCCAATACTGGGGTGGACACTCTGTCTGTACAGATAATTAAGTCCTATCGACCCACCTTCCACAGAATAATTTTTGCTGGACAACGTGACAGGTAGCGAGTATATAGCCGTCTTCATCTGCATGCCAATTGTATAAACCTTACATACAAACCCGTTGGAACGAGCCAACCATCTAGGTATCCAACTCGGGTCTCTTAACTAGGGTCTCCGATCACCGAATCACTCGGCAATCGTGACTTTTTTCTACCCTTTTCTATTTTTATTAGTAACATTAATATCGATTGAACTCGGCGTACAATTCGATGGAGAAAAAGGAATTACTTTTATTTTATTTAAGTCTTCTTTCGATAGAATAACGGATTAACTATCATTATAAAAGTTAATTGTTGATCACTCTTTCCTTTAGTAAATTGATAGTTAATTGGGGGACTCTTTACTTTACCACTTCGACTTTAATCTGAAGAGCACATTTCAAAGTCACCTGCAAGAAGGATTTACTCAAAGAAGTAAATTAGCCTCTAGCTTCGTCTATGAGCAGCACGTTCTTGGGAGTATTACGTAGATTTTTTTTTAATTAGAGGGGAATTTTACAAGAGCGTCGGGGAAAATTATTTTTTAAATTAATTTCACCTAGACTTAGATGAGTAAGTAAACGTATGAGATAACTGTGTAATAAGTATTAGATTACTTTAGATAGACAATTTTATTTATTATATATATAAATTACCGATCAATTCTCTAATTTAACTAGTCCAGTGTAGTATGAATGATCTTAGTGTATAGTGTAATAGCAAATAAAAGTCTATATGTCACATGGAATTTTCTATGGGACAATCTTGGTACGTGGTAGGTGTTATGAAAAATAAACTTAGGTCACGTTATTTATGTTCTAATTGCGATATGTTCTAATTACTATTATATATTATAATAAGACCATAGAGTACAGTGGGCGAAACTCGTTTTGAACATATTGTTCAAAGATAGGACAGTCAAGAGTCTGTTATCTCCATCAGAGATGATAATACACAACAATGTGTATTTGTATTTCTTATATGTTTGTATTGTGTCCTTTCATTTGATATATCACATGATTTTTAATACAGTCTTGATTGAATACTCGTTAGACGTTACATCTTACAATTAAGGTAACTAATAATGTGCCAAATATATACATATTTGTAAATTTTCAGACATATCACATGTTCACGTCAAAATCAGGGTGCCATTCCCTTCGCGACTTTGATAAATTATCAAAGACCGCTGAGTATTTCACTTATTAACTTTAGTTAGCCCAAATGTTAGTATTTATAATAATTTGGCAACAAAATATTCTCCATCTCGCTCTCTCGCTTCTCAATTTTTATAAGCCACTTCCGCCGTTTCAACATCTCAAACACACGGCGCCACATTCGTTCGACACATCCAATTTCGTATCACTATAAAGGAAACATAAAAATATCTCACTCACCTTTGCGAATTCGATTTTGAGAGTGCAGCATCCGGAGTATATGTCGCATCCGTGTAGGGCCTCTTTCGCTCTGGTCGCCGATTCGATACTGTCAAACTTGTGGCCGTTGAGTTAAGGTACAAATTGCAGTGACATTTGCGCAGACAATACAAAAATCAAGGAGGCACAGGTTTGTGACAGCGTTACCAAATGCGATGCGAAAGATTTTATTGGAAAAATATCATTTTATAAGCTATGGGAAAGGTTGACATGCAATTTGTACATTTACTTTAACAAAATAAATGTACTTAGTTTTAAAAAGGTTTAGAAGTCACGGTAGGCGAGTGGTAACGTGATCGGAAATCGAGTCAAATGGAACCCGAGTTCGATTCCCTGGGGGTAGGCACGTTCCGAAGAGTTTTTTCGAAATTTATGTACGATTTATATCGTTTGCTTCGACATAAAGACGAGAACGGGCTCACCACCTGGCACGTTAAGTCCCAAGAAAAAAAGTCCCAAGAAATGTGTTCGGTGGAAGGTAGGTAGAATTTTCTAGACCTCTGTCTGCGCCATAATTGGCAAGAACGTCAAGATATTCTTTTGTTTCAATTTATATCGTCCTTGTTAGGAGTTGGAGGCATTGAATCCTCCGGTCATCTCAGTCATCGGACGAAACGCAGGACCACATAGTGTCTGTCTTTAACTTTGGTATTCTCCGTGACCTTGGCACTGGCACCTTCCAGTCCCCGCTTCTTTCCATCTCGTGCATTATACATAATAACTGTAGACTGAATTACTTTTTACTATAATCAATTTCAATCCAAACATATGAGTTATAGTTAATAAAAAAATATATAGTTTATAATATATGCATAGCGTTCTCTCATATATAGGAAAATTCCTGTATATTTATTACATTAATCTAATTCCAGAAATAAATCAAATATCTATGTAGCTTATCATATAACTGCTATAATATGTAGATTAATTTTAATTGTAAATTGTTATTTTAAGTACACAGATAAATTTTAATTTAAATCAACGGCCTACATATAAATTTTCATCCATAAATGTAGTGACAGCCGAAGTGGTCGGTACTCGAGTCGAGAGGTCTGAGACTGATCCCCAGGTAGTAGCCTCAAACCAATGAGTTCTTTCCAAACTTATGCACGTTTTATATTGTTTGCTTGGACATAAAGCCGGCGACAGGCTCACCTCTTGTCATGTTATCCCAAAAAAAACTCTTTGGTTGAAGGTGAGTCGGAAATGGGAAAGGCGTGAAGATATTTTTTATAAACTTCTAAGTCAAGAAATAACTTATTTCTATATAAACTTTCATTTAATACGGGCGGATACGGGCGAGATTCGAACCCGCGACCACTGCCGTACCGTTCAAGTCGGGTAATTTAATACAATATACATAGCTTTAGGTAGAGCTTTCATTCCCACCCAAATGATATCGTTGAAGCGATGAAAAACGCAACATTACGAAATCGTTTTCGGAGATCTTCTCCCTTATTATAAATATTTAAAATACAATAACAAAAGAAAAATGGAAGAGGTTCAAAGTCTGCGTACCCCGACGGGGGGAGGTTTCATTTTCCGGACCGCTGAATCTTTTAACGCTCATACAAGTTATTTAGAAGACCCCGTCTGAGAGAACTGATTTTCTCTTCGAATTTTAATAAAATTCTCGTTTAATAAAAATTTTCTTTGACAATGGAATCGCTACTGCTAAAGTAACTAGGTACATACATACATGTATACATACCTACGTTGATAGGGACAACATCATATACATTGCTCTCCAAAGTCTACTTACTTTAAATCACGTGTGTGATGGAATGCGAACAAAAATTACAGACATTTATGACATTACGACAACGAGATACGAGAAAAATTGGAAACAGTGGTTTTCTACATTGAACCAAACGAGAATCGAATCCAAAACTTCAAAGCTTGCGCCGCATATAAAACCGGTATGAACCGGTCGTCGACCGAGGAGGTCGCCAAGGAAGTAAAAAATATCAAAAAAATATAACTAAACAAATATCTATCTATATTATTATATTATATCTTTCACTTAAGACACTAATTTGGCGATGGGCTCAACACCCAAATTGTTCCAAATTTAGGTTTCGCAGTCTTTGAAAGGTGGGTCAAAACGGCTTAATTTTCGAGATCTCTGTCTACCCCGTTATTGGCAATATGTAAAAAAATATCTTCACGCCATTCCCAATACCGGTGTAGGCAGAGGTCTAGACATTTAATTCCTTTCGATCCACCTTCTACCGAAGACATTTTTTGTGGACAACCTGACCGGAGGTGTGCCCGTCGTCGTCTTTATACCCAAGCCAAGGATACAAATCGTACATAAGTTTTTGAAAAATCCATTGGTACGTGCCTTGGGGTTCCAACTCCGGTCTCTTGTCTCGAATTCCGATCACCCAACCAATCGGCTATCGTAATACTATATCGGGAAATATGTGTGGAGAAAGTTACTCTGTACACCTTAGAAACGTAACCGCTGCCAAACATAAAATCCTCGACGAAACATACGTGAGACATTTACGTTTTCGGAGACATTATGCAAATTGCGAATGTCCAAAGGTGACCTGCGCTTTTACAACTACAGCAGTGGCACACTTCAAGGCGCACAGGCGTAGCGTCGAGCCAAGACGACGCGCCTAAATTGCACAGATGGTCGTAAAAGTGACCGTTACGCGGTCGATTGGCATCGTAATGTGCAATCTTTATGTTTACTTTCATTCGACACGAAGAGACGTCTTATAGATTTATAGGCCTTTTTATAAAACGATATTCATATAGGGAGACCTTTTCGATATGTGAATAGAATAGAACAGATAATCGTCATAATTAGAACCGCCTGTAAAAGTCCACTGCAGGATATGTGACTCTTTTAGTATGTAGATACGATTTGCCATTGTCGCCGTGCTTGCCAAGCGGATTGGCGACCGCAGTACCAGACACCTCGTACTCTAGACACTGCTGCCAGTGACCGCTCTGCTGCATTTTGGTTTAATATTTTATGAGATGGTTATCGCGTCATTTATCGCTAGCTAATGACATTCTCAAGGGTTCTCATTTAATTTCCCTTAAAAAGAGTCCCAACGGTTGGATATTCTTACAATATGCCACTATCTATTTCATCGCTCGAATACCTAACCTAAATGGTTACCGATTGCTGGCGGTGTAACTGATTCAAAAAGTTCGAAACAAAAAATTTTAAAGTCACGATAGCCGAGTGGTTGGGTGGTCGGAATTTCGAATCAAGAGACCCGAGTTTGATCCCCAGGAGGCAGGCACGTACTAATGGGTACATAACACAAAATACTTATGTACGAATTATATCGTTGGCTTGGACATAAAAACGGCGACGGGCTCATCACCTGTCACGTTGTCCTGAAAATATCTTCGGTGGAAGGTGGATCGAAGGGGCTTAATTGTCAAGACTAGACCTCTGTCGACCCCTGTATTGGGAATTGCGTGAAGATTTTTATATTTGTTTTAAAAATAAGGCGACTATGAACTGGAATCAGCGTTTACATCGAAACAGGATCACAAACTGTGTCGATCAGTGCAAATCCTCGTTTCGCGACTTCCAGAGCGGGGAGATGAGTGATCGTCGTCCTCATAATTCCTAACAGATTGAAACGAGAGAAACACGAATCATATTACAGCTTCCATCAAATTGTTATCGCATAAATAAACGTCTCATAATACACGGGCTGTTTCCAATCTCGGAATGGGACCATCCGGGCACAAGGCTGCGGTTATATTAGAGCGATGAAAATTATTTTATCATATCTAAAAGCTATATTATTTACTTATTCCTTATTTTAAAAAAATATCCAATGAAAGTCAGATTATTAATATACACCAAGTAAAATGGCTGTATCAGCTTTTATTCCATGGTAATGAAAAGGGTGGAATATTTTTACGCTACTGGAAACGCTGGTTCTAGGAGTTGCCTATGTTAGTCTTACACTTTTATTGTAAAGGCCAACCGTTTGGTAAAGGAAATGGTAGTTATGCATCTATATACTCATAAATATGTTTTTTTAAGACCCCAAAGGTCTACAAAATAACTACAAATAATATAATAACAATAATAATATTTTTTTATTTTATTTTATTTTATGTATTTTTATTTTTATGTGTATAAAAACCCAACCAGAGAGAAAATATAACAAATACCCCAAAAATAATAATTTTTATTTTCTTTAACACTTGCATACAGGTTATAAGTAAAAACAGGATTCCCGTTTTGAGTAAAATTATGCTCGTAGAAGAAGCCGCTCTTCCATATTAAATAAGTTGTCTATTAAATATTAAATAATACTATTGTTGTCTCATTTGTAATGGAAAAACTATACACATCTTTACAAAACTTTCCGATATTTTAAAATTCTGGCGAGTTTCTTACTTAAGTGACTTTTTCATTAGGAAGACAATTTAAGATTCGAAAAACTGTCTTAACAAAATCGCTACCGCTCGACAATAGCACCACAACCTATGTCACAGACGTTCCGCTAATTTCGACGCAGTCTCTCGAAATTTGAACAGAAGCATCCAAGAGAGCGATACGGATGAAAAATAATTAAAAGAGGGACGACGTCAGACGATTTTATTATTTCTGGTGAGCGATTCGAAAATATTTACACACGCCGGCTTCGTTTGAAGAGCGTCGTTGATGGATTCCTTGGGAAGTTATTTTGACATTTTTCATAAACTTCTCACGAGCTATATTTATGATTTCTACAAGTGAGGAATATTGTATAAAATAAAGGGTATATATAAAGAACGTCTTTCTTTTTTTTTCAAATAACGTATAAGTCACGATAACCGAGTGGTTGTGTGGTCAGAATTTAGAAAAAACCCCTTTGGTAAGAGCCTGCCTCCTGGAGAACAAACTTAGGTCTCTTGACTCGATTTCCCCGCAGAATGGAATGCCACAAAGCACAATTTTATAGTCTGCCAGAACACGACAGTTGTTAGACTGCTCGATTGCTGACGGTACGAAAGGCAAAAAGGGTAAAAAAAGGCCCGAAAGGGCAGTGAATTCCCCTGCCTTCAAAGCAGAGGGTTCCGTGTTTCGAATTTCGCTACGGTCTAACATTTTTATAATAATTACGAATTTTTGTATTAAAGCCTATGTATATACATATATTATATATCGTCTATGGAATTTGTGTTGATCAAATTCTCATGGACTTTAGGGGGTAGTATATAAATACCTAAGGGGTAATATATAAATACCAATAATATACCAACTGCTGAAACAAATTCAAATTCACTTTTACTTATTACACTATTTATTTTAATTCAAATACTTGACCGGGTTCGCCCTTATCGCATTACCGGTTACGAAACCAGTTATTTGAATTAAATAAATAGTGGATAATTAAAAATTTGAATTTATTTAAAGATGTAGTTCCAACAAGAGACCACAATCGTGAGTATTCAATATCAACAGTTTATTGAAAGAAATATCTGATACGATGCATAGCTGACATCCTTGCATACTAGAAGAGAGACGTTTCCCACACTGTACCTATACCTTACTTCTGATGGTGAACTGAAAGTTACTCGACTTTCAAGTGAATGAGAGACTGGACAACTCGATGATTATTTAGCAATGTTTTAGTGAGTGATGCAAAGTGAGTGTGGGTCTCGAACTAAAATTTATTGCGTAGCGCGAATGAGTGAATGAATAACTCAACGAGATGAAGGTATATCTAATCGAGGGATATAAGGGAGATCGCGAACTAAATTGTCATAGATTTTTTAATTCGTGTCGCCTTGTGATGCGTATAGGTTGATAGATGATTCCTCGCTTTAGGGATCCTTGCGAGGAGCTTTGGTGCCCCCTTATCCTCACATGTAATATATATATGTCGCTTTTTTAATTAATTCCTGTAATATAAAAACAAATAAATACATAGGCAGGGACAACATCACATACATTGCTCTGATCCTAAAGTAGCTAAAGCACTTTTGCTACGGAATCAGAAACAACAAAGGTACCACAAACAGAAACACGAGACAACGTACAGAACGTAGTTTTCTACATTTACCCGCTCGGGAATCAAACCCGGGACCTCAGAGATCGATCACGCAGATCGCCATTGATGATACGCAAATATAAAGAGATCGTATACAGGCCCAATAAAACACAACGATAAATTCAAATTAACGTCAGCAGAATCTGGGAGCACCGTCCGGAGATAAATTACCGTCGGATAAATCCTCGGGTAGTGTGTCAACTGCGGAGAGCTTACTTTGGACGTTGCAATTGACGATCCCGAAACTGACTCAGTTTTCTTGTCCGACGATACAATTTATTTTATGAAACAAGTGTCTTTCAATTTATTTCAGTTTTATGACGCATGTCTAATTATTTTAACACGCATGCGACCTAACGTTGAGCTTTTTGTGTATAAATGAGAAATTAAAAAATCAACTATCACTCGGTACCAATGAATATTATTTACAGTTTACCATCTTCACGCAATTCCCAATACAGGGGTACACAGAGGTCTAGTCTAGACAATTAAGTCCCTTAGACCAACCTTCCACCCTAAATATTTTCGGAACAACGTGACAGGTGGTTAGCCCATCGAGGTCTCAATGTCTAAGCCAACGATAAATATCTGATATATCCAGATGGATAACACTCTTGAAAAAAAAATATCCGACAAAATTCAGCAGTATTTCTTTCTATTCAGGAATATTTTTCGGGACAACTGGTGAGCAATGTCTAAAGTGTAAGGTGTCTGATACTGGGATCGCCGACCCCCTTGCCGAATACAGCGATCTGTTCTGTTCTTCCGATTTTCTTAATCCCGGCCCACGTCGATCTTTGGCAAACGGGCGTCCGAAAGATAACACACGGGTTCGATGCACGTCCGACCTTGTGTTGTACAGTTTTAGGTTGACCGATTTCACACCGTGCTGTAACGCGTACGCACCACGCACATAAACTATACTTTGTTCACAAACCGAAATAAAAATAAAAAAAGAAAATATGTATGTACAACTCATTGATCTAGGGGATCGAACTCGGTTTTCTTGATTCGAATTCCGATCACTCCACCATTCGGCTATCGCGATTTTTATTACGTACGTAACTACAATAAAATTTGTTTAACAGTTTTATGAGGAAATAAACAAATATTCACAACAAAACCAAACTAAAACTTGATTTGATCTCAGATGGGAAGCATCTGTTTACCAACCACATTATCAGATATCACTTCAAGTAAATGACACGGTAAATTGATAAACTTTAGACGGAACAATCCGGTTCGATTTAGCTCGGATGATTGATTGGTCACTGTCCTTCACTGTACTGTCACTAATTCAAACAGAATTCCCATCGTTACGCGTCGGTATAACACGCATCCGCGTAATGAAACATGCTCACGTGCAAACTATCACTCATCGGTCGTTCGTTAAAGCAAAACAAAACATAAAACACTTCATCATAGGGATTTTAAAAAGAACCGTCTGTTACGGTTTTACGAAGCCCCGAAATCTAGTTGCTTCTGCGTTCCGTTACCTGTCCGAGCGCTCAAAGGTTACCGCGAACGAGCCGTTAACGGACACTGCTTTTGAACCTTACGTTAAAGTTACGTCGTAAACAGAGTTTACACAAACATATACTTCACACAGTAATACGGCGATAGGCTAACCGCCTGTCACGTGTCAAAAAAAAAGCTTCGACGAAAAGTGGGTGGAGGGACTTCCTCGTCTAGACTTCTGTCTAACCCAAATTGCGTTAAAAAAGGTCTTCATTTCGAAATTCCGAGTTGATAAATGCAAGAAATCAATATTTATTTTATTTATTTATTCAAAGAAAAAAAAGGTTAAAACATAAATTTAGAAAGGTTAAATAAAAAAGCTACTTTATCTTTTTTGGCTAAACTAGATTTAGGAGAATAAACCTTTATTTCAGCGACTGCAATTTTTTTATTATTAGTTTTATCAGCCTAAAACATAAATCAAGATAACAAAATATATATATTAAGCTAAATGTACAGGAGTACACGCGAGTGGTTTTTAAATCCCATTGCGTGTATTTAATTCACAAATCTACGATTCCATGTTATTTACTGAGGCCATAAGGAACCCTACTATTACTTCAATAAACAAGTTCGAAGTTAACGACTTCAGTGCTCAGGGGGCGGACAGAAAAGTGAATTTTATAGGGGGTGTAAAATTCAATGTGATACTTCTATTACTACGCATTAATAGTGACTGATCATGAAAATACAATTCCTTTTTAAGTTATAAAATCATTTTAGCCGAATGGTTGGGTGATCAGAATTCGAACGTCAGTACCAGTATTACGTTCGCCCCAAATGAGGAAGGCTGATGTCAAGAAGTTTTCGAAATACGTACGATTTGTATCATAACTTTGGATACTATGATATTCTACAGAGTCGTCGCCTGACATAATGTCTTAAATAAGTTCTGGTGAAACGTGGTAAGAACATTGCTCAAAGAATGGAAAATAAAGGGTATTCGAATGTGATGATGGGCGTGTATGGGGAAGGGACATATCTGGATAGCGAATAGCGACTTAATAGCTAAGTAAAATAATAATAATAATAAATATACAGATAGGGAAAACATCACAAACATTGCTCTCATCCCAAAGCAAGTTGTTTTAGCACTTGTGTTATGGAAACATATGGAAACCACGAAGCTAACTTTTTATCATAAAAAAAAACTAGTCGCAGAGGTTACGTGCGTTTTGGCGAAATTCAACTTTACTTCTTTAGCGGTAAAAAAAGTTTCACCTTAGAAACAATATATAAACTTGCGCGTATTCATCTCTAGCACTGTGAATATTTATTAAGGTGAATAGAGTTTATTTATATTTCGTTTTCACTATTAATGGGTGTGCCCGCGACGTTCGTACATGAAGGCGGGGCGACAGTTGTAGCGGATTGTATTCAGTTTCTACCTGAGATTTCGTCTGAGTAACGTATTGAAATTTCTGCGGGTTTATCCAATTTCCCAGAGCAAAAATTATCGTCGTAAGTTGTTTATTTCTCATGCTGATATATTCCCTTAATCGAAAATGTGCATGTAAGTAGGACAAAATAATTGGTTAAATTAAATGGAAAGTAACTAAAAAGTACAAGGATACAGGTGTCTGAGGACAGTTATTTGTGGCAAATTCTCCGTAGCCGTACTAAAGTCGCCGACGTACCCTAAAGAAAAAGAAAAAGAAGTTCTACTTTTAATCAAAAGAGAAAGAAAAAGGATATAAAGTAACACATTATTAAAAACTACTGTCAAGTGACGTCACTTAATTATATATTATGTTTTATACGTATACACATGACGGTTTTTAAGGAGTCGCCAGCACTGATGTTTCAGGTTCGACTTTCAATATTTGTGGTTAGAGAACTTAAGGGGTTACTTATTTCCTTTGGGAGGATAAGTTTGTGTTGTTATGTATGTGATGATGTTCATATTTATTTTATTTATGCAAGTAGCTAATCACTTCTCGCTATTACTCACGCCCCGGTAATATGGGACCGTTGAAAAATATACACCTTTAATTTTACCGCCCGCCCTACATTCAGTGAGAGCTTTTGCGCGTTATTAATATCTGGAATGTATGTGTTATAGTACTGAGAGAAATCTCTTACATTCATCCCACCCATCTTCACAATGTATCCAGTGTATAGAGTCCAGAAAACTAAAAAATAGGAGGGGACGGTAATATTTATGGTTAGCATTAAGAATCATATTTTCGAGTCCGTTTTATATTGCTCGTCAGTCGTTTTCACAACTTATGCTCTACCGTGTGGCAATGGTGTAAAAATGTTGCCACTCCCTTTCTTCACGTGGTTGTTGTAAGAGGCGACTAAGGGAAAGAGCTTAGAATATCCTAATGGCAACCGATAGATGGCGGGAGAACAATATCTAAAAATGTCAGACCAAAATAATCAGACCAAAGATGGGCAGCAGCGTCAGAGGTGCGAGTGGTCTGTTACTGATATCACTGCATGATATAAAACTCACCCAGTATGAGGATTTGATATACACGCACGGCAAGCGGATCGGCGAATGCAGATACCAAACATCTCCCAAACCAAACATCTAAAAAAAGTCACGATGGCCGAGTTGTTGGGTGGTCAGAATTTCGAGTCGAGAGAACCGAGTTCGATCCCCAGGTGGCAGTACCAATGAGTTTTTCAAAAAACTTACGTACGAATTTCATCGTTGGCTTGGACATAAAGGCGGCGACGGGATCACCACCTGTCACGTTGTCCCGAAAAATATCTTCGGTGGAAGGTGGGTCGAAGGGACTTAATTGTCTAGACTAGACCTTTGTCTACCCCTGTATTGGGAATTGCGTGAAGATTTTTTTTTTTTATTTTTTTTTCCCAAAACACTGCTAACCTTCTTTAATTTTGGTCAGATATTTTTTGAATGTTTGTAAGCAGCTATTGTGTATTAAAGGAATCTTCCACAGTCGTCTTTAAGAGCGCCCAGAGGAATAACCCATGTTCTATGTCAAGTTGGTTCGATGGTAATAAATCAATAGGATTACGGGGCACATTGATTTCCCAATAGGATGACCACCTGCCGCTCTACAACGCAGCTCTGCGGAAATTCCGAGACTCCTCATTCTTTATCAGTTTCGGTTACCGTGGACATTACTTTACATACATACATACATACATACATATCATCACGCCTCTTTCCCGTAGGGGTAGGCAGAGACCACTTCTTTCCACTTGCTACGATCCTTACATACTTGTTTCGCTTTGTCGACTTTCACTATTCCCTTCATACATTGATTACTTTACCACATGATTATTATTTCAGGATTATTGTCGTCAATATTTGTCGTCAACGAAAGTGACGATTTATAACAACTGACGAATTTTACATTAAGACATTTTTTTAAATGATTATCTAGGCCACAACTATCACACTGGGACAACGTGTCAGGTGGTGAGTCGGTCGCCATCCTTATGTCCTAGCCTACGGTATGAATTGTACGTAAGTTAAGAAAAAAACCCTTTGCTACAAGCCTTGGAGATCGAACTCGGGTCTCTTGACACGAATTCAGATCACTCAACCACTCGGATATCGTGACCACTCAATCCATATACATAAAATATGAAGACATAAAAAAAATTCATTGCGCAAACGGAAAACTTCTGTCGCACTGTCTATTTTGTTGTAATAAATTCTACAGAAAAGATTATCTTAAAGATAACTTAAGGTAAAAATTAAATAGCGGTAAAAGTAATTCAGTCTATATTGTACTTACTTAGTTAACAATATATATAAAATTTTGTATAAAAATAAAAATATATCAAAATCCAGTGCCAAGGGGTTTGACCGCGGTAAACTCCTAAACTGCTCAACGAGTTTTAATAAAATTGTCTCAATTTGACACAAAGGATATCTGCTGACTACTGTTGTTATTAATTTTATCTAATTACTCATTCAAAAAAAGAACTTACAAACGAATTGAGAACCTTGTAATTTCCTGAAGCCGGTTAAAAACAGAGATACACAAACGCATAATTTCATTGAATAGACAGGATATCGCCTGTACCGCCCGGGTCCGCTTGTAATTAACCTATTTGTAATTGAAACAAAAGTATCTTTATATCTACGCTCACCTTCTCATTCATTTCAAAATTTAATTCTACAACACATATGTATATTCTATTGAAAAGGATATTCAACCATCGCCTGTACACCGTTCTTCTTAAAGACGACAATCCTTTGCACCTGCCCGTGCGGCGTGCTGATTGTGTGTATCACGTCCTGTAACAATAAGAAATATTAACACTAGATAAAAACGTACTTAAAACGTCACGATAGTGGTTGGATGATCGGTATTCGAGTCGAGATGCCGGAGTCCGATCACCTAGAGGCGAGCTCGTATCGCTCGTAATCGAGTTTTTTCCACAAATTATGTTTGATATATATAGATGGCTTGGACATAAAGTCGGCGACGACCTCGCCACCTGTCACGTTTCAAAATAAGCTCCGATGAAATGTGGGTTTAAACGACCAAATTATCTAGACCTCTGGCTGGTATTCAAGATGTTTTCTATTAAACAAGATAATAAAATGATGAAGGAGTACCAGACGAGCTAATAGCGTTTATTGTAATCTACTTACTTCACTCGAACACGAATAAGCTTTCAAGTATGAAATTATACAGAAGTAGCGTCTAAGTAGTACTACAGGAGTCTACAGGACATGGCCTTTGCCATAAGTAATAATAGCTATTACCACTACTTTTTAAGGAAATTGGTGATGCCCGCCCCTGCACTGCTTCATATCACCAGTCGACTTTATGTTTGTCTAGTATTTTTTAACATGTAATCCCACCATCTATTAGTAGCCATTGATATTTACGAGGCTTCTCCCTCAGTCGCCTCCAACGAAACTTACGGGTAGAGAAAGTGAGAGAGAGGGGGAGTGGTATTACACACAAGTAGCATCTAAGGTATAAGGTTATCTAAGTGCACCACAAAGGTAGCGATAGTAAAGCTCCTTAAAGACTTTCCCTTCCTTAGAAAAGGGGTTGGTAAATTGAACAAACTTATCATTTCTATAATCTAAATTTTTCTCTTTTCTTTTCATCTACTCAATGTCGGTAACGTGCGAAGACTTGCTGAATTATATACATTCAATTATAAAACTAAAAACTAAACCAAATTGATTTTAAATCTAAACAAAATTGGTAGTAACTCCGTCTAGATATATTGAGAGCTGAGAATAAAGAAACCCTTCTTTCATCAAATATTCCGTACAAGCCATTCACAGACCAATCAGGACTTAAATTCGAGCGTTCAGTTAAAATAAAGCACCGTCGAAGAAGTTTAAAAGTGAACGCAGCCATACAGAGCGACTTCAAATTTCACGGTTAAATTCCATCTTTACATAGACTAATTAAACTTTACACACATACATACATACATACATACATACATACATACATACATACATACATACATACATACATACATACATACATACATACATACATACATACATACATACATACATACATACATACATACATACATACATACATACATACATACATACATACATACATACATACATACATACATACATACATACATACATACATACATACATACATACATACATACATACATACATACATACATACATACATACATACATACATACATACATACATACATACATACATACATACATACATACATACATACATACATACATACATACATACATACATACATACATACATACATACATACATACATACATACATACATACATACATACATACATACATACATACATACATACATACATACATACATACATACATACATACATACATACATACATACATACATACATACATACATACATACATACATACATACATACATACATACATACATACATACATACATACATACATACATACATACATACATACATACATACATACATACATACATACATACATACATACATACATACATACATACATACATACATACATACATACATACATACATACATACATACATACATACATACATACATACATACATACATACATACATACATACATACATACATACATACATACATACATACATACATACATACATACATACATACATACATACATACATACATACATACATACATACATACATACATACATACATACATACATACATACATACATACATACATACATACATACATACATACATACATACATACATACATACATACATACATACATACATACATACATACATACATACATACATACATACATACATACATACATACATACATACATACATACATACATACATACATACATACATACATACATACATACATACATACATACATACATACATACATACATACATACATACATACATACATACATACATACATACATACATACATACATACATACATACATACATACATACATACATACATACATACATACATACATACATACATACATACATACATACATACATACATACATACATACATACATACATACATACATACATACATACATACATACATACATACATACATACATACATACATACATACATACATACATACATACATACATACATACATACATACATACATACATACATACATACATACATACATACATACATACATACATACATACATACATACATACCTAAATATAAAAATTACGTTTTAATCTTACTAAGAGTACATACGTAAAATGAAAAATTTCAAAAAAAAACACAAAAAATTTTTTATTACAAAAAAACTTCACGCTATTGCCAATACTGTGGTAGACAGAGGTCCAGACAAATACATCGTTTCCACCCACCTTTCAACTTTTTGGGACAACGTGACAGGCTGTCACCCTGTTACCGTCTTTATGTCCAAGCCAACGATACAGGTCGTGCGCACGTTTTGAAAAAACTCATAGGTACGAGCCTACCACCCGGGGTTCGAGTGAGGATCTCTCGTCTCGAATTCCGATCACCCAACCAGCTCGGCTATCGTGACTAATATTTGCACAACAGTAAAAAGAAAACTGACTGCAATTAATAATACTTAATAAGACGTAACCGTATGTTATACACGGAACATTTGTCCATATTCACCACCCACACAGATTGGTAGCGCATGTTGAGGAACAGACGACTTATTTTCTCTTTGCAGACACTCTAGAACAGTGTACAAGTTATAACATGTGAAAACTATTCTATTAAATGCGAGATTAAGTTCATTCCATTTAATTTGTCAAACGGAATGATCCTGTCTCGGTTGAAGAAATTTAAATTAAAGCATTTCCAAGAGAGTTCCAGCTTTTCTCTCTTCGTTGAACAATTTTCATCCAATGTGTTGACGCCTTTTTGCTTTAGGAAAAAAGGCACACGCGCTACTAAGAGTCGCATATTCAAATGGCAGGCATTTAGCATTAAGCTTTGCGAATTAATGCAGTTGTGGCCGATATAATGGGAACAAATGCCGACTGATAAAAACGCATCAAAGACTATACCAAGTTGGGTATAGTCTTACATACATACATACATACATACATACATACATAACGGCCTAAATTAAAGTCCACTGCAGGACATAGGCCTCTCCCGTAGGGCGGATTTGCCAGATTTATAGTCTTATATATAGTTATACATACATGTGTATTTGTAAGTGTGTTGTACCGTATTAAAGGCAGTGACACTAAGATGGCAATACAGTTACCAGCTCTCACGATGTTCCTAATAAGCTTTACTGACAAATGGGTCGAAAGAACTTAATAAAGGACTTTGTTTCTTCTACCCCAATATCAAATCATTTATTTATCGATATAAGTAACATACATTACATCCATCGATCGTCATTTTTTAAACTACCACCGTTTCGTATTGAAAATCTTCTGACGGAGAAGAAACGGCGAAAGAAACTCCGTATCCTCTTTTTTAAACTTTTTTTTATAAATTAATAAAATAATAAAAATAAAACAAAAATTAAATTAAAATAATAAATAAAAAATAACTTAATTAGAAAATAATTAATAATAATTTAATTAGAAATAGCATGGGAGCGATCAACTCATTCCCAGGGTTTACTATCATTAATATATTGATTTATATTGTAATAACCCTTTTTGTACAGTTTTTTTTTTATAAATGCTTTAAGCTTGTTAATATGCAAATATTGCACTTTTGTTGGGATTTTGATATAGAAGCGTACACACCCCATACATGAGTTACTTACTCTATAGAGTCCAGTAACTGGCGTTATAAGCTTGTGTTTGTTTCTTGTTATGTAATGTAGCATACGCGTGCGATTTAAACGACCAATAGATTTATGCTCTGTTTTTTTATGAGTCCAACCGCACACATCATTCAGTTCCCAATTTGGATTCCCTGTCTTGGCTGAATGATGATAATATTAATTATATTTAATATCAATATTAATTATTTTTATAAATATAGAGTATATTTATATAAATAAATGTTTATAATGTACGTAAGAATCGTAATAATAAGTAATGACATCGTTAATTTCATACGATACTTCATTTTATAATTACTTTTTAAATAATAATAAATGTAATCCTAAGTCAGAATCTAACATTGTAACTTAAAGGTTATTTTAATTTTACATACATACATACATACATACATACATACATACATACATACATACATACATACATACATACATACATACATACATACATACATACATACATACATACATACATACATACATACATACATACATACATACATACATACATACATACATACATACATACATACATACATACATACATACATACATACATACATACATACATACATACATACATACATACATACATACATACATACATACATACATACATACATACATACATACATACATACATACATACATACATACATACATACATACATACATACATACATATATACATACATACATACATACATACATACATACATACATACATACATACATACATACATAACGGCCTAAATTAAAGTCCACTGCAGGACATAGGCCTCTCCCGTAGGGCGGATTTGCCAGATTTATAGTCTTATATATAGTTATACATACATGTGTATTTGTAAGTATGTTGTACCGTATTAAAGGCAGTGACACTAAGATGGCAATACAGTTACCAGCTGTCACGATGTTCCTAATAAGCTTTGCTGACAAATGGGTCGAAAGACCTAGCATGACATAGCATGGGAGCGATCAACTCATTCCCAGGGTTTACTATCATTAATATATTCATTTATATTGTAATAACCCTTTTGTACAGTTTTTCTTTTATAAATGCTTTAAGCTTGTTAATATGCAAATATTGCACTTTTGTTGGGATTTTGATATAGAAGCGTACACACCCCATACATGAGTTACTTACTCTATAGAGTCCAGTAACTGGCGTTATAAGCTTGTGTTTGTTTCTTGTTATGTAATGTAGCATACGCGTGCGATTTAAACGACCAATAGATTTATGCTCTGTTTTTTTATGAGTCCAACCGCACACATCATTCAGTTCCCAATTTGGATTCCCTGTCTTGGCTGAATGATGATAATATTAATTATATTTAATATCAATATTAATTATTTTTATAAATATAGAGTATATTTATATAAATAAATGTTTATAATGTACGTAAGAATCGTAATAATAAGTAATGACATCGTTAATTTCATACGATACTTCATTTTATAATTACTTTTTAAATAATAAAACACATTGTACTTAATGAATTTATAACGAAATAGTTTTTATGATAAATAATCGCAACAAATAATCGGGTTTCAAAAATCATTTGTACAACAGAAAGCAATACATGTACATTAAGTGTCATAATAATAAATAAATAAATATCTTCACGCAATTCCCAAATACAGGGGTAGACTAGACAATTAAGTCCCTTCGACCCACCTTCCACCGAAGATATTTCGGGACTTTGTGACAGGTGGTGAGCCCGTCGCCGTCTTTATATCCATGCCAACGATATAATTCGTTCATACGTTTTTGAAAAACCCATTGGTACGAGCCAGCCACCTGGGGATCGAACTCGGGTCTCCTGACTCGAAATTCCGACCCACCCAACCACTCGGCTATCGTGGCTTAAGTGTCTTTATTGTAAATAATCTGTCTTTATTGTAAATAGTCTGTAAAAATTGTGTTTTTATCGTAAAAATGTAACACACTGTACACTTTACACTGGCCGTCAGTGTACCGCAGCCGAGCGCGAGGCAATATCGAACAAACCACTTGTTGGAATTGGATCCTCCATCCCCGCGAGCCTCCAATAACATTAGCATTCCGAGTTAGTAAGTTTTTTTAATAAAATTTTACTGCATCCCTACTCACGCCCCTCCGGCCTAAGCTTTTATATTTCACTGCGGATGGACCAACGATTCTTGAAGTGAAAATTTCTTTTACATCGTCTTAGTTTCAAACTTGATGACAAAATGGATCTATTAAGCGAAAAAGCAACATTATAAAGAGAAAAAATAATAATAAATAAATAAATATCTTCACGCAATTCCCAAATACAGGGGTAGACTAGACAATTAAGTCCCTTCGACCCACCTTCCACCGAAGATATTTCGGGACTTTGTGACAGGTGGTGAGCCCGTCGCCGTCTTTATATCCATGCCAACGATATAATTCGTTCATACGTTTTTGAAAAACCCATTGGTACGAGCCAGCCACCTGGGGATCGAACTCGGGTCTCCTGACTCGAAATTCCGACCCACCCAACCACTCGGCTATCGTGGCTTAAGTGTCTTTATTGTAAATAATCTGTCTTTATTGTAAATAGTCTGTAAAAATTGTGTTTTTATCGTAAAAATGTAACACACTGTACACTTTACACTGGCCGTCAGTGTACCGCAGCCGAGCGCGAGGCAATATCGAACAAACCACTTGTTGGAATTGGATCCTCCATCCCCGCGAGCCTCCAATAACATTAGCATTCCGAGTTAGTAAGTTTTTTTAATAAAATTTTACTGCATCCCTACTCACGCCCCTCCGGCCTAAGCTTTTATATTTCACTGCGGATGGACCAACGATTCTTGAAGTGAAAATTTCTTTTACATCGTCTTAGTTTCAAACTTGATGACAAAATGGATCTATTAAGCGAAAAAGCAACATTATAAAGAGAAAAAATAATAATAATAAATGTAATCCTAAGTCAGAATCTAACATTGTAACTTAAAGGTTATTTTAATTTTCCTAATCTTTAAATCTTAAAATGTTTATTAGAGTACACATACTTCTCATGAGGAAACTCAATCAACCGTAGTCTTCATTTTTGCCTTTATGTTTAAAAGAGGTCAAGAGTTAAACCCATTTTTAAATAATAAAACACATTGTACTTAATGAATTTATAACGAAATAGTTTTTATGATAAATAATCGCAACAAATAATCGGGTTTCAAAAATCATTTGTACAACAGAAAGCAATACATGTACATTAAGTGTCATAATAATAAATAAATAAATATCTTCACGCAATTCCCAAATACAGGGGTAGACTAGACAATTAAGTCCCTTCGACCCACCTTCCACCGAAGATATTTCGGGACTTTGTGACAGGTGGTGAGCCCGTCGCCGTCTTTATATCCATGCCAACGATATAATTCGTTCATACGTGTTTGAAAAACCCATTGGTACGAGCCAGCCACCTGGGGATCGAACTCGGGTCTCCTGACTCGAAATTCCGACCCACCCAACCACTCGGCTATCGTGGCTTAAGTGTCTTTATTGTAAATAATCTGTCTTTATTGTAAATAGTCTGTAAAAATTGTGTTTTTATCGTAAAAATGTAACACACTGTACACTTTACACTGGCCGTCAGTGTACCGCAGCCGAGCGCGAGGCAATATCGAACAAACCACTTGTTGGAATTGGATCCTCCATCCCCGCGAGCCTCCAATAACATTAGCATTCCGAGTTAGTAAGTTTTTTTAATAAAATTTTACTGCATCCCTACTCACGCCCCTCCGGCCTAAGCTTTTATATTTCACTGCGGATGGACCAACGATTCTTGAAGTGAAAATTTCTTTTACATCGTCTTAGTTTCAAACTTGATGACAAAATGGATCTATGAAGCGAAAAAGCAACATTATAAAGAGAAAAAAATAATAATTAAAAAAAATTGAATAAGAGATTTTCTAAAAAAGAGACATCAACGAATGTTAAAATTCTTTATCTCCTTGTCTTTTGTTTCTCAAGACACACCTTTTCTTCCGTGTATATATATATATATATATATATATATATATATATATATATATATATATATATATATATATATATATATATACATATATATCTTCACGCAATTCCCAATACAGGGGTAGACAGAGGTCAAGTCTAGACAATTAAGTCCCTTTGACCCACCTTCCACCGAAGATATTTTCGGGACAACGTGACAGGTGGTGAGCCCGTCGCCGCCTTTATGTCCAAGCCAACGATGAAATTCGTACATAAGTTTTTGAAAAACTCATTGGTACAGCCACCTGGGGATCGAACTCGGGTCTCTCGACTCGAAATTCCAACCACCCAGCAACTCGGCTATCGTGACTTTTCTTCCCGTGGATTTCATAAAGAGGCGTCTAAGGGAAACAGCCTTGAATATCATTATGGCAACCGATAGATGGCGGGATAACCATCTCTAAATTCACATAAAATATCAGACCAAAATTATCAGACCGAAGATGGCCAGCAGCGTTTGAGGTGCGAGTGGTCAAGAACTGCGCTAATCAGCCTGCCATGCGTAGCGATTATGGGAGAGGCCTATGTCCTGCAGTGGACTTGAACAGGCCGATATGTATGCATGTAAATATTCTTTCGAGGATGTGTGAAGTCTGATAACACACACTGAAGCAGTATGGCGAACATATATCTGATCTAATCACTCTTAATTATTTAAGAGACGGCCTTTGCTATACAAAGTATGCAGCCTTCATCAATTTGTTATTCAGAACCACAATCCTTTCGACCCATATTCCATCGCAGACATTTTTCGTGACAACGTGACATGTGATAATATTGATCGTATATAAGTTTCAGAAAAAACCTGTTAGTACGAACCTGCCACCTGGAGATCGAACTCCGCTCTCTTGACTGTTTTGACGAATTTTTGTCTTTAGAAACTTGATTTTTTTTTGTCCTTATTAAGGTAAAAAAAGCAACAAATAAAGTTTAATTCGTTCTTCCTTCTTTCTGACAGACAACCTAATTTACTTTACACTAAACTCTTACTAATCTACAGGAGAATAATTATTAAACCTTTAAGACTTTACTTTGATAATTGTCACGAATTGAATGCGAAGTTAAACCTATTTAAGATCTACGAAAATTTGAATTTGTAATGAGTGAATGAATTCGATTTCTAAGCCGTTTAATTTAAACTCTTCATAATAGACGGAGCTTTTTATAAACGAAAATTCATTGAAATAAATTTCGTTATTAATAAATGTTTAGGTTAAATTTGAAGGTCGTAGAAATTGTTGAAAAGAATGTTACGAGGGGTGATTCAAAAGTAATGATAATCGGTTACTCGGTCTGCATAAAAATCCAAAAAAAAAACATTTTTTCCTTGCTTATATACTATCACTACTGCAGCCTAAAAAAATCATATAACTAAACCCAGGATTCCCTTTGAAAAAAATTCATTGTCTTGACTCTCCCAAAACGCTTCAACAGCGGCCATTACTTCGCTATCGTCTTCGAATTTCCGAAAATTACCTCGGAGGCGTTGTTCCTTGAGCCGAGGAAAGAGGTATAAATCACTAGGAGAATAGGGAATATCTGGTCGATAGGGAGGGTGTTCAAGCAGTTCGAATCCCGTTTCTTGAATGGCAACCATCACAACTACGGCTTGTGAGCCGATGCAGATGCCACAACCTACCTTTCCCACCGAACTTGAAACTTTGAATTTCTTTGGCGTCGGTGAGGAGGCTCGCTTCCAAGTCATAGATTGTTATTTCGTTTCAGGATCAAAATGGTGGATCCAGGTTTCGTCCATAGTCATAAAACGGAACAAAAAATTTACTTGATCTGCTTGGAACTTTTTGAGATTGACCCTCGAAATGTCAACTCGATTTTTCTTTTGCTCGTTGGTTAACATTCTGGGTACCTAACGCGCAGAGACCTTTTCCATATGCAACTCGTTCGCAAGGATTCTTTGAACACTGCCATATGAGATCCCTGTGACCTCAGCTACATGCCTGATGGTCACTCTTCGATCTGCCAATACAACATCTTCGACTTTTTTCACATTGTCTTCAGTGAAGGACGTGGATCCTTTGCGATGTTCATCTTCAGTGGATGTTCTGCCCAGTTTAAACTCCTTGGCCCAGCATGCAACTGTAGAATATGGAGGAGCAGAGTTCCCCAATGTTTCCACTAAGTCACTGTGTATGTCTTTTGAAGAATTTTTTTTCAAACAGAGGTACTTAATGTGAGCTCTAATTTCGTATTTCTCCATGTTGATGATTCTCTCCATTGATTCTCCACTCTTGGACAGTTCGTATTCAAATGAATGTATCTCCTGGAAATCGTGATTTATTTATATGTGTTTTTTAGGCTGACGTAGCGAGTATATATAAGCAAGCAAAAAATATTTTTTTTTTGGATTTTTATGCGGACATGAAGTAGCCGATTATCATTACTTTTGGATCACCCCTCTATTAAATTATAGTTATGTACCAAGGTTACTTGATGGTAAAGCATGTAGCCAGTAACACGATTCCTTTGTCGAAACACCTAGAAAACGGGCGCGATCTTTGCCACAGTGAAAATTGTTTAGTAAGCATTTCTGCATATTCTTAACTAACGTGATATAGCCTCGGTAGCAAAGGTCAAGTCTAAATCATTCTTAAGAATTTTATTATATAAATCGTACAGCGCAATATTTGAAACTTTTCTTATAAGAATATAAAGTATACTTTTCTTATAAGATATATAATATATAACTTCGGTTACTACCATTCAGTTGCCAAGACGGGGTATCCTTGTTTGGGACTGGATAGTGTGTACGATTGTACTCATAAAAATAGTGCCTAAATAGTTAATAGTGCCTAAAGCAATTGAACGTTTTACCCGCACATAAATGCAACACTAGTATAGGTTCAGGCCTAGACTACGAAGTCATTTCGACGTACTTGTCAGCGAAGCTCATTAGACACTATGTAGCTAATAATTCATTAATAAAATAATATTTTGAAATATACAAAACTTAACTCTATCTCTTTCTATCTTCACTAGAGTGCACGTAGAAGTTTCTTATTTTATGTTTCTACTTCAATTTCAATTATGCATGCAGAATGTATCGCATAAACAAATTCAAATCTGCTCACAATCGTCCCTGGAACCGGTGCGATGTTGCCAGTGAATTGAATTTTAAAACTTCCCTCACAAATGTTGCCCCTTTTCAGGAGCCGTGATATTTTCCAATTTTCTCCGACAACACAATTATTCGGAGATACGCCGTCTTGTACGAAATGCAGTAAGAAACACTTTGCATCTTTTATACAGCTGTTGCACAGTACATGATTGATGGCATGATAGTAAAAAAGTATAGTAGATAGTATATAGATATAGTTATATAGTCACGATAGCTGAGTGGTTGCGTGATCGGAATTCGACTCGAAAAAGTAGAGTTCGTCCTCAAGTGGTAGGCTCGTACCAATACCAAAGAACCTCGGTTTTATTCAAAAGAAACTTATGTACGATTAACATCGCCGGCATGATAAAAATACGACGACAGACTAAACTGTCTTCGGCTAAACGTAGATCGAAAGGACTTCATTGTTTGAAGCTCTGTCTACCCCAGTATTGATTTCCTCCGGAATAACGACAGCGTGTCGCAAATTTAAACGGTCATATAAAGATATTATCAATTAACGTCAGTGCAACTAATGTAAACAACAACAGTAAAATAGTTATGCATTAAATTTCACTCAGTTTCATGTCTTTTGATGACCTCTGTGGTGTTAGCTCTGATGTTCGATTCCCGGACGGCCCAACGTAGAAAACCACTTTTTCTAAATTGTTTCAGGCCTAGTTTTCTGCGCTATCTTCGTTGTTTCCAATACCATAACATATCCTTTAGTTACTTATTTTAGTATCAGAGTAACGTATATTGTCCCTAGATCTATTATCTATGTCTATGTATCTTTTAAGCAATAATTACGTTACGTACACAATTTTAGACTTTAGAATCGCTTTTAGTGTAGTAGCTATTTATGTAGGTATGTATATGTGTGCGTATGGTATATGAATATTTATATAATAAATGAATATTTGAGTATATATCTATTCAATATTATATATTGAGATTATTACACCCATTTAATACATCTGCCTTTTATTCTCGGTTTCGCTCAGGGTTCTTTTTTTATAGAAAAGAAACGCAAACGAGCAGGTGGCTTACGTGATGGTAAGTGATTACCGCCCATGAATACCCGCAATACCAGAAGCATAGCAGATGCGTTGCCGCCCTTAGAGTGATGGGCGTGTGTGGGCCTCCGGTTACCTACACTCACCAGACGAAACGCAGAAGTTTGTTAGACTTCTACGTCACGCCGGTATTCTGTGAGGTCGTTGTACTTCCCAGGTTGAGCCGGCCCATTCATGCAACAAAAGCTGATGCGTGGCTCTACCACTGTAAACTGTTCACTGGTAGAGAATGCTATAAGGCATTAAGTCCGCCTATTGTTACCTTTTATTAAGATCAATAAAGAATAAATAAATAAATAAATCGCTCTCTACAAATTTTGAACCGACTCACACGATTCTGTTTAATATTTTCGAGAAAACGCATTCTTAACCTACTTATGATCGCTTTATGCCAAACAAATGCAGCAGTATTCGCAGAACTTTCGCGTTTCGAGAACCAGGATAATTAGCAGTTAACAAGAACCCTAGAATGTAGCTTTGTAAAATTTTAACATGTAAATCCTGCTAGACTTTTACTTATTAATCAACTGATGCATGTAGAACACAGTAGCCTAGGTTGGACCCGAATCCGGAACCCATAGCTTCGATAGCACTAAGCCATAGAATTGACAAAGACTTATATGTTATAATAATAATAAATAAATATGTTCACGCAATTCCCAATACAGGGGTAGATAGAGGTCAAGTCTAGACAATTAAGTCTCTATGACCCACTTTCCACCGAAGATATTTTCGGGACAACGCGACAGGTGGTGAGCCCGTCGCCGTTATATCCAAGCCAACGATGTAATTCGTACATAAGTTTTTGAAAAACCCATTGGTACGAGCCTGCCACTTGGGGATCGAACTCGGGTCTCTCGACTTGAAATTCCGACCACCCTTGCACTCAGCTATCGTGACTTTTTCTTATTTAAATTCATAAAAAATAAGAATTCACATCTTGTTACAAGTGATTGGCATCTCTAACTAAAAGGCACTGTGAGATCTATCAGTTACATTAAGAAGTCACTAATAGCAATAGGAAGTTCCTCACAAAGCACTAGTCACAAGCAGACGTCCCACTAGACCTGTCACTTACCACAAGCATTTGAGTGCAACTTAGACCGAGTTAGCAACTTTACCGCCTTAGTGTAGGTTTACCATTATTGGCTACATTAATCGTACTTTATTCCGCCGCGGATGCTCTTTTTCTCGCGCACACACAAGTTCACATACAGGGGTGGCCAGAGATCCAACAATGAAGTCTTTTTCGATCCACTTATCATCGAAGCGTATTTAGGACCACGTGACAGGTGATGAACGTATCGCCGTATATATAAATATCTATATCTATACACGTCGATGCAAGAATTATGTATAGTTCTCATAGACAATAACCGGGCGATGGGCTCACCATTTATCGTTGTCTCAAATAAGCTACAGTGGGTCGAAAGTACTTAATTGTCCAGAACTCAGTGCACCTACAGTTCTGAGAAATTTCGTAAAGATAAAAAAAAAAACATAAAATTAACTCTTCATAAAGAGTGTCGTATCCCAGTTACATTACAATAATCCATACACACGACATGAAATACTTTAAAAACGACATGTTTGTAGAATTACAAAATCATGGACCGCCTACTTTTATCCAACTATGTTGACGAGAGCATTAGGTACACACTAATACCTAATGCTCTCCTTATCACACTATGCACATACATAATTACACCCTCTCTCTCTCTCCCTATTACAGTACTGGCCACCGGTGACAAGTTAGCGAGAGCGTCAAATTAGTCTCGAGTGATCAAACTTTATTGCATACGTGAGAGCCACTGCACAATTCACGTGTAACTAGATTAGATGCCAATATTAAGCGCCAATAGCTTAATAAGTGTCTAAAGTCACCATAGCCAGTGGTTGGGTGACCGGACTTCGAGTCAAGAGACCCAAATTCGATCCCCAGATAGAAAGCCGAGTTTTTTCAAATCTTATGTATGTCTTAAATCGTATGTATGGACATAAAAACGATGAAAGACTCACCACCTGTCACATAGGCCCAAAGAATTACGTCGTTGAAAGGTGGGTCGAAAGAACTTAATTGTTTGGACCTCTGTTAACCTCTATATTGGAACTAGCGTGAAGATTTTATATTTCTATTTTTCTATCGGTGCCTACGACCTGAGAGAAACAAGGATAACCATTGATACATTACATACATACCATACATTGCCAAAATCATCGTCCGAACAAATTACTCCGAAAACAACACGCCCAACAATTTCGCAAGTGTGGTCCCTATTCCATCAGTAAACCTACTCGTAGATAACTTTATTCCAATCAAAAACTTTTATCGGCGAGCTTGTAAACAAATTGGTTAGTATAAAAAGTTCCGCGAGAGGCTTTTGAAAAGAAACTTTATTACGCTTTCCAAACATCTTACTCACTCACTCAACGGCCTATTACTACTATAAAAGAGTATCTAATAAATAAATATGTTCACGCAATTCCCACTACAGATAGAGATAGAGGTCAAGTCTAGACAATTAAGTCTCTATGACCCACTTTCCACCGAAGATATTTTCGGGACAACGTGACAGGTGGTGAGCCCGTCGCCGTTATATCCAAGCCAACGATGTAATTCGTACATAAGTTTTGGAAAAACCCATTGGTACGAGCCTGCCACTTGGGGATCGAACTCGGGTCTCTCGACTTGAAATTCCGACCACCCTTGCACTCAGCTATCGTGACTTTTTCTTATTTAAATTCATAAAAAATAAGAATTCACATCTTGTTACAAGTGATTGGCATCTCTAACTAAAAGGCACTGTGAGATCTATCAGTTACATTACAATAATCCATACACACGACATGAAATACTTTAAAAACGACATGTTTGTAGAATTACAAAATCATGGACCGCCTACTTTTATCCAACTATGTTGACGAGTGCATTAGGTACACACTAATACCTAATGCTCTCCTTATCACACAATGCACATACATAATTACACCCTCTCTCTCTCTCCCTATTACAGTACTGGCCACCGGTGACAAGTTAGCGAGAGCGTCAAATTAGTCTCGAGTGATCAAACTTTATTGCATACGTGAGAGCCACTGCACAATTCACGTGTAACTAGATTAGATGCCAATATTAAGCGCCAATAGCTTAATAAGTGTCTAAAGTCACCATAGCCGAGTGGTTGGGTGACCGGACTTCGAGTCAAGAGACCCAAATTCGATCCCCAGATAGAAAGCCGAGTTTTTTCAAATCTTATGTATGTCTTAAATCGTATGTATGGACATAAAAACGATGAAAGACTCACCACCTGTCACATAGGCCCAAAGAATTACGTCGTTGAAAGGTGGGTCGAAAGAACTTAATTGTTTGGACCTCTGTTAACCTCTATATTGGAACTAGCGTGAAGATAGAATTCAAAATTCTTCGGTAGAAGGTGTGTCGAAAGAATCTAATTGTCTAGACCTCTGTCTACGCCACTATTGGGATTGGCGTGAAGATTTTATATTTCTATTTTTCTATCGGTGCCTACGACCTGAGAGAAACAAGGATAACCATTGATACATTACATACATACCATACATTGCCAAAATTATTCGTCCGAACAAATTACTCCGAAAACAACACACCCAACAATTTCGCAAGTGTGGTCCCTATTCCATCAGTAAACCTACTCGTAGATAACTTTATTCCAATCAAAAACTTTTATCGGCGAGCTTGTAAACAAATTGGTTAGTATAAAAAGTTCCGCGAGAGGCTTTTGAAAAGAAACTTTATTACGCTTTCCAAACATCTTACTCACACACTCAACGGCCTATTACTACTATAAAAGAGTATCTAATAAATAAATACAAATATAGATAAGGACAACATCATATACATTGCTCCGATTCCAATGTAAGATGCTAAAGCACTTGTGGCATGGGAATCGAAGACAACGAAAGCGGTAAACGGTAAGTGGTAAACACCCAGTTCCGACAAAGAGTTAAAAAAGTAGTTTTACTACATTGTCCCGTCCTGGAATCGAACCCATGACCTCGAGGTGACGACACCTTGAAAAACTGTGTTTACGCCACTCGTCCACGGAGGTAGTCAAAATAATGTATGACTTAGAACTATCCTGCAAGAGGACCAGAGGCCAAAACCGAAACGCTTGGCAAGCGGATTGGCGATCGCCAGGAGGCGAGGAGTATGCTACCCGTCGTCGGTCTACTTAATTTTGATCTGGCATACTATGCTATTTATATTATTTCAAGATAATTATCTATGTAGCTATTTATAAATGTGAAGTGTTGATTAATTTAGAATTTGGTGAGTAAAAAAAATATTTGACTGAAACAGCGGTAAAAGTGTATGCACTGTTTATTCACACAGTAGTGGAGCTACGCATCAGCTTTTGTTTTTGCATGAATGGGCCGGCCCGACCGGGGAAGTACCACGACCTCACAGAATAACGGCGTAAAGTAGAAGTCTAACAGGCTTCTGCGTTTCGTCTGGTGAGTGTAGGTAACCGGAGGCCCAGACACCCCCTCCCCCAAATCCGGGGTGGAGGGGGGGCCCTCTAAAGCCGGTAACGCATCTCCTCTCTCTCTCTCTGCCTCTGGTATTGCGGGTGTTCATGGGCAGCGGTAATCACTTACCATCACGTGAGCCACCTGCTCGTTTGCCTCTCTTTTCTATATAAAAAAAACTATAATAATATATAATGTAACATTATTCGTGGCAAACACAATTTCTAGAAGGAAAGAAAGCGAAATTACTTAACATTGACATAATATTTTATGTTATTTAATGTTGCCATGTGGTTACAGCATACGAATATACCACTCCCTTTCTTCGCGTGGGTGGCGTAAAATCCTTAAAAATGTAATAGGCTCCCGACAGATAACGTGACAACCATCTCAAAAAAAAATACCACAACTAAATTAAGGAAACCGGTGACCGGCAACAGAGTTTAATGTGCGAGGCGGCTGGTACTGCGATTGCCAATTGTGGAGCAAACAACATACAGTTTAGACTAGTGGGTCTAGCAAGAGAAATACATTTCTACATATAGGTATTACTGTCGATTTAGATTTAGTGCAATATTATTTACACCTCTACGACAAATACCATTTAAGTTCCAACACGTCCGTCACGCGTCGAGCTCAGCGAGCAAGTGTTTAAAAACAATAACAGGTCAATGAACTTGCGCCGCCACCACAGTTTAATAAACTTAAACTTGTCAATTATTTACGTGCACGCCTTAAATACGTTCGGGGGACGCGCCACGTGTGTTTAAATTATTCAAATGATAATTTTGTTTCCGCCCTCGGGTAACGAAAACGGTACCGCTAGTGGATCATTGGAGGTAGTGGTGGTGGAAGAAGTGAATTATACTAGGCATATAGCATTATTGATGTGTGATAATCGAAACAGGTTACTGGGTTACGAGTAAGCGTGAAAATACTTTACGTCATTTCCAATACTGGGGTTAGACAGAAAAAAAGATATCTTCACGCAATTCCCAATACAGGGGTAGACAGAGGTCGAGTCTAGACAATTAAGACCCTTCGACCCACCTTCCACCGAAGATATTTTCGGGACAACGTGACAAGTTGGGAGCCTGTCGCCGTCTCTATGTCCAAGCCAACAATATAAAAAAACATATGTATTTAAAAATATATTTGGTACTAGCCTACTATCTATGGTACAAAGAAATCCACTATAGTACTAATAATCAAGCAAGGTTTTTAAACAAATCCACAGCCTTGTTTTACCCCTAGTAAGCAGTTCCTGCCAGCCAAACTACTGTTACTTTAGGTTTCTTATCGTTAGGACATGTATATTAGAATAGGTTACATCAGATATCCCGGTAACATTGTCCTAGTAGTATATCCTGTTAATATCATGGTTGCTGAATTCTCTGTTCAGAAAAAGACAAAGTGTATGCCATCACCAAACATATTATTTATGATACCTAGACGTTTTTTTTGTGAAGAAGATGAATAAATGAAGAATTGCATGAATGGGCCGGCTCGACCGGGGAAGTTCCACGACCTAACAGAATACCGGCGTGAAGTTGAAGTCTAACGAACTTCTGCGTTTCGTCTGGTGAGTGCAGGTAACCGGAGGCCCACATACCCACCTCCCCAAAATAGGGGGCACTCTGAGGCCGGCAACGCATCTGCTGTGCCTCTGGTATTGTGGGTGTTCATGGGCGGCGGTAATCACTTACTATCACGTGAGCCACCTGTTCGTTTGCCTCCCTTTTCTATAAAGAAAAGCGTAAGAGGTTTGTACGGATCGTGACACTTGGCGATCTGTTCTCTCAGGCCCCATTAAGAATTGTGCGTGAAGATATGTAAGTACTTACTTCACTTCACTTAATTCAGGTCAACTTTGAACTGAATTAAAATCAGACGACGGACGTATAATTTACCAGCCGAGTTTGTGTGAATCCCTCATCAAACCGCTATAGTAAAACATTCTATATCATCACTTATAACTAAAGCTACCGCCGAAGCTTCACTAAACGAAAGCTTTCGAACAAAACGAAGATTCAATAACCGAACTCCCCGCGAGATACATAAATAACCGATTTAATCAGACCCCCAAAACATTTTTTTCTCAATTTCCTCCACGACGCAGTCGAAATTTATTCAAACGTAAGTAAATAGAATTTGTTGAGGACGTCGACTGTGCGTGCGTTACATAAACCAAACAGTTTATTGGCGCCGCAGCGGCATAACGGGGACGTAATCGTCGGAAATAGGCTGCAGATGGCGCTGAGCGTTAAGTAGACGGGAGGGGGGGACCGTTTATGAGAATGAAGATCTAAAATTGAATGTTTTCTTTTATGTTGGACGGAAAAAAATCGGCACTATATTTAACAAATACGAGTTTATATAAGAAGAAATTGGAATACACACCCCAAATAAATGTAGTTAAGTAAATGGAGGAAACAAACAAAACAAGTTTCCTTTTGTTATTACTTACTTATCTTCATGCACAGTCCCTGACGGAGCAGCCAGAGAGAACAGACAGACACGATTAAGTCACGATAACAATAAGTGGTTTTCTGATCACTAAGATCAGAATTCTAGTCGAGAGACTTGAGCTTGATCCGCAGGTCTTAGGCTCACATCAATGAGGTTTTTATAACTTATGAACCAACCACCTGTCACGTTGTCACAAAAAATGTCTTCCTTCTCCGAAGACATTTTTGGTGGGTCAAAAGGACTTGGTAGTTTGGGCTTCTGTCTACCTTCGCTGTTGGGAATAATGTAAACATATATTTTCTTCAAAAAAAAAAAAAATTAAATGCAAATTTAGATATGAAAATGGATTGTAAAGTTGAAAATTCCGACGTTACAGAATTTCTACGAACCGCAGTTTTCCGAGGAGTGGTCGTTCCCCCAGCCCCGACAACGGAAGGTACAAATATGCCAAGTGAGCTTCCGGACGGAATATGTGCAGCCTGCGGTTGAAGTTGGAAAGTGAACTCAATTTAAAATTTTGAGAACTGCGCGAAATTAGATTTGTAGGAGGAGATGTAATAAATTTTTCTTTCCTTTTTTTTGTAGAAGGCACGATAACCGAGTGGTTTGGCTGATCGGAATTTAAGTCGAGGGACCCAAGTTGGATTCCTAGACAGTAAGGCTGGTAACGATGTGTTTTTTCAAAACTTATTTACGACCAGCTGCCCCCAGCGGCTTTGCCCGCCGTTTAACTCTTAACGCGGAACCGTAATTAAGTTTCTTATATAGTCTATGTTACTCCTTATAACATTAACTATCTGTCAGTGAAAGTCCAGTGAAAATCCATCCGTTTCATAGATTAGCCGGTACAAACAGACAAAAATTGAAAAAAAAAAAATGTTATTTTGGTGTATGTACCACATTTGGTTTGGTGTATGTTAACATACATGTTATAAAATTTTTTTTTTATATTACAAACAGACACTCCAATATTATATATGTATTTATTGAATTTTATACTATATTGTTAGCGTAGACATAAAGACGGCGACAGGTTCTCCTCTTGTCACGTTATCTCAAAAACAGATTTCGGTGAAAGGTAGGTTGGAAGGACAATTAAGTCTGGAGCTCTGTCTACCTCAGTATTGGGAATGGTGTGGACATTTTTATTTTTATTTTTGTAAGCAAGTAACGGCGTCGTCTCTTTATCAATTAAAGTGAAATGTCAATTGCCAAATAGATTAGGATGTAGAAGCAAAATATAACACCGTGCAAGGCATTAGGGTATTGAACGATAAACGTTTTGTCGTAGTGCCCTTATTTCTCGTTCACGATATGAGTTTTGTGCAATCACGTCACGTCACAAAAATATCTTCACACTCTTCCCAATGCTTGGGTAGACAGAGGTCTAGACAACTAAGTCCATTCGACCAACCTTTCATCGAAGACAAACTGTACGTTTTTATTCAAAGCTTATGTACTCACTCTTAAAACCTCACACAGGTCAGAGTGAGTAGTTGTGTGGAGGATTGCTTTAAGTGACCTTTAGAAACCATTGAACATTGAAAATCCATTAGAACTCAATGAATCATAGAAAAGGATTGAGTTAGGAATGAATGAATGATACGAGAAAAATATACAGATCCGTTACCACCCTGACCATGACGCTGCACTTTTTCTACATTGTCTCGGGTCTGAGTGTATGTGGTAAGGTACCACAAACACCCAGAATCGTTGTTTCCGATTTCATAAGTGCTTCAGCTGCTTACTCTGTGGTCAGAGCAATGTGATGATATTGTCCCTATCTATGTATATATTTATTAATTTATAATTATTAATATATACCTAAAAACACCCATGAATCTAGTAGCAGAGATATTTATATTCATCATACAAATGCGTTCTCTTAGCAGCTTTCAAACGTTTAGATTCGAAGACGGGATCGCAACCAACTAGGATGTTGGGTCCTAAATATAAATACATAAAGGTAGTTCCAACAATAATAAATAATTCTTCCTCGCAACCATTTCGCTTGATTTCTCACAGAGCAGATTTAAATTGAATCCCGGTTCAAATCGCGGGCGACACCCTCCTACGGGAATAGCCCGAGTGCCGACCGCTGGGGCCAAGTCATATTTGTGAGACTTCTTGAATGAAATGTTGTATGTTTGAAAACTAGTCGAAACAAGTGTCGTTTATTTTGAAACTGAATCAGGAGGATAAAATATTGAATAGTAACTGAATAATTTAAGATGAAGCAGGAAAATGATAAAAAAAAACATCTTCTCGCCATTTCAAATTCACGCCATTACAGAAATAGCCATGTCAGGTATAGACAATTAAGCCCTTTCAACCCACTTACTACCGAAGATATTATTAAGATAACGTGACAGGTGGTAAGCCCATCGCCATATATATCCATGTAAACTATGTAAATTATTTACGTAAGTTTTTGCAAACACCCATAGGTAAGAACCTTGGGGATCGAATTTGGGTGTATTGACTCGAATTGCGATCATCCAACTATTCGCAATCGTTACTTTTAAGGGTAATGATGAAAGAATATTTTGTTCCTGTTGGTGTCATGTTGGTGCCGTCGCAAGAACATACCATCCCCTATCTTTCTATATCTTTACACCATTCCCAATATTGAGGCACACAGAGGTCTAGACAATTAAGTCTAACAGTGAGCTTCTAACAGTGAGCACTTCACATTACTGAATAAAATTTTTCATACATTCAATTAAGACATGTACTACATACATAGATAGGGACAACATCACATACACTGCTCCGATCCTAAAGTAAGTAGCTAAAGCATGCGTAGTAACCCAAACACCCAGACCCGAGAAAACATAAGAAAATGGGTCTATTTTGAGGAATTGAACCTGGGACCTCAGAGATAGCAACACATTCAAAATCGGTGTGTTCGCCCTGGTCAGCGGACGAATGAATCGTAGAAATCTTTATCGCTAGTTTTTTTTTAAACGTACACAAGAGCGATGGTGTTTCGACTCGTATTTGTTACACCCACATAAAACATTGTCTTAATTTTGTCTAGTTAATTGACTCAGGCATTACTTTTTGCCTCAAAGCAAGGCAAAATCGAGCGAATTTCGCTCGATAATGCCTTGTTTTGAGGCGAAACACGTGTTTTAAGTTGGTGGTATATGTTACCTGGTTTGAGTGTAGTGGTGGTGGTGCATACAGTGGAATTAGTGCACGCATCTGTGGAAGGGAGGGTGGTGCTCTTCTTCTCTTCGGACCAGGTAACATATACCTTTTTATATTTGCATGCGGAATGTTGCGAAGTAACTTTTTCAATAACAACTTTTAATTTTGTCTCTCCGTCTCGAAGCATTAATTTCCGTTACAACGGACAATTGGTCATGGCGTCTCGTTTTCACGACAAAGGTTTCGAAGTTGGCTGTCGCCGCAATTTCCCTCGCAAGAGCCCGGGGGTATAATAGCACTCGCCATTTTTGTTTCGACTGGTAATCTTATACGCTTTACCGCACGTCGCTTCGCCGACATGGGAATTAAAATAGTATAATAAATAGTGATAAATAAATACATACATCACATACATTGCTCTTACTCCAAAGTAAGTAGCCCTTGTGTTATGGAATCAGAAGCAACGAAGGCACCACAAACGCCCAAACTTGAGATATCCTAAAACATTTTTTTCTAAAATAAGCCGATCGGGAACCGAACTCAGGGCCTCAGAGCGTGCGACTCTTATGAAAACCGGTGTATACGCCACTCGTCTACGGAGGTCGTCAATAGTATATATACAATAGAAAAGAAAATGAAAATAAGACATTTTCATTTGTTGTGCACTTGTAAAGCATACATTAAATAATAAATGAGCGCGTATTATTTACGATAGCCAAGAGGTCGGATTTGCAGTCAAGAGACCAGAGTTCGCTAAGGCTCGTTCCTCGTTTATACAAAAAACTTATGTATGATTTCTGTCGTTGGCTTGGAGACAAAGACGTTGACAGGCTCACTACCTGTCATATTGAACCATAAAATGTCTTCGGTGAAAGGTGAGTCTAAGGGACTTTTTTATTTATTTTTATTTTATCTTCACGCACAATCACTGAAAGGGTAGCCAGAGAGAACAGATCGCCAAGAATCACGATCCTTACATACCTCTTTCGCTTAATTCAGATTCATCATTTTCTTTATACATGCACGTCGAGGTATCCGAGTACTCTTGACCCTCCCGTCTTCGAACAATTTGCTCACATGGTCTTCAAAAGTTAGTCTCGGCCTACCTCGACCCCTTTTAATATCAACTTTCGCGCTATGTATTTTCTTCACCATTCGGTCTTCGCTCATTCGCTCAACGTGTCCAAACCATCGAAGCACGCCCTTATCTATTTTAGTGATAAGATCATCTTTCAAACCTACCTATCGAAAGGACTTAATTGGTCTATACGTCTGTTCACCTCCGTAATGGGAATAGCGTTAAGATATTTTTTTTAACATTTGAATTAATAATTATACAGCATATATAGTTATATCTACTGTATAATTATTTATTGCACCATATTGTCCATAACTCGGGTACAAATATTCATATTCATGAGTTATATATAGTCATTCGTTCGCATACAAATGTATGTGATGATGACGAGTCTAGTTGGTGATCCTACCTGCGTTACGTAGTACCTACGTTATTGTAAAAACTACATACTGTTCAGAAACAAAGACTACATGGTAAAACTACATAGGGCGATAAAATGAACAAGCCAAAAATCTATAAAATTAAGAGAAAATTTTAACCAATTAAAATTATTATAATTATTATTAATAACATAAAGATCAGCATGAAAAAATGCACAAATCATAAAAAATTTCACCTATCTTCCTAAATACGCGTAAAAAAAAATATACAAAATAATGAAGCCTCAATTTTCTTGCCAGATGCCGACAACAATTTTTAAATGCCTAAAGTTAAAAAAAGGTTTGCCGACGACTCATTAAGACTTTTTGTCAACCTTTTTCAACAATGTAATAACCCTAATGTCGCAGCTTTTTTCTAAATGCCGAGCAATGGCTACATAAAATGTCTTTATATTCAGCAGTTCGGGAAAAAAAATTGTTGAAAGTAATTAACTTAATCTATGTAAAACAGTCACGATAGCCATGTGGTTAGGTGATCGGTTACGGAGTCAAGAGACCCGAGTTCGATCCCCAAGCGGCAGGCTCGTACCAATAGGTTTTTAAACTGAATGTGTCGAAAAGAATTAATTGTCTAGACCTCTGTCTACGCCAGATATTCTAATCTCTCTACTTTATTTTACTATCTATGAAAAAAAATATCTTCACGCAATTCCCAATACAGAGGTAGACAGAGATCTAGTCTAGACAATTAAATCCCTTCGACCCACCTTGCACCGAAGATATTTTCGGGACAACGTGACAGGTGGTGAGCCCGTCACCGTCTTTATGTCCAAGCCAACGATATAATTTGTACATAGGTTTTTAGAAAAACCCATGGATACGGCCACTTGAGGATCGAACTCGGGTCTCTTGACTCGAAATTCCGACCACCCAACCACTCGGCTATCGTGACTTGTTACTATTGCTGCTTGCTTACGTGGACACACAATATTAAAAAAAAAAAAAAAAAACACAACCGAATAGGAGTACAAAGGCACAACAAATCATAGATATGAGAATGAATTTTTATGATATTTTTCAGTTTATTTTTTTGTTTTAGGCGTTGTTTCTGCGGCTGGCAACTCGATCGTGTGCGTAAGTTTACTGTTTATTCCAAAATGAAATGCGAGTCGGAACGAATGAAATGTCTAGACCTGTCCATAAATGATGTACGAATTATCTCGTTGGCTTGGACATTAAGACGGCTATCGGCTCACCACCTGTCACGTTCTCTCACAAATATTAGGTTGAAGGTGGTTCGGAAGGACTTAATTGTCTAGATTTCAATCATTGCCTGTATTGGGAATGGCGATTTTTTCACTGTCTATATAAATATGTTATAGGATAGGAAGAAAATCTATATGCGGTATTAGGACCTATCATTTCCAAAGTCACCGTGGATCTCGTAAGAGAAGACGGAAAAAAAAAAAATTAATGCAATTTCCCATTCGTAATTTTTTAAATTATTTTAACAGATACAACGTTGAGCAAATAAATACTTTGACTTTGACATTTCGACCTTGAGGTACGATACTTAGTGTTGCGGGATCGAATCCAGATTAGGTCTAACATTTTTGATATGAATGTTTGAACTGAAATTGTAGAAGTATATAATTATGAATATTTATCTATGTAAATATATCTATGAAAGTATTTTTTATATAGAAAAGGGAGGCAAACGAGCAGGCGGATCACGTGATGGTAAGTGATTACCGCCGCCCATGAACATCCGCAATACCAGAGGCATAGCAGATGCGTTGCCGCCCTAAGAGTGCCCCCCTCCCCCAGAATTGGGGGAAACGCAGAAGTTTGTTAGACTTCTACTTCACGCCGGTATTCTGTGAGGTCGTGGTACTTCCCAGGTCGAGCCGGCCCATTCATGCAACAACAAAAGCTGATGCGTGGCTCTACCACTGTTAAAATATTTGTATATTCTTTAAAGTCTAAACTTTAAACGAGTAAATTGTTATGAATAGTCATAAATAAAATTATATTTAGCGTAGAAAAGTACAGGTAAACAAAGGTGAAACTAAAGCTTGACACACGGAAATAGGGTGGCGGGGAGTGCAATGTGAACAGTTATGTGCACGAGCCGACTTTGAACCGGAATACAACTCCACGACACTGTTGACCGCGAGAGCCTACAGGATGCACAACACCCGGAGTTCTGTTTAACTGCTCACCGCAGTTGTTCCGCTTCGTTTGAACTTTTCTCAGATACATAACTAGTGTTGCCATGGTGACAGTATGCCCATTAGTGTAGATTGCGACGACGTCTGTGGACGAGTGACGAACACACCGGTTTCAAGGTGTCGTTATCTCTGAGGTCCCGGGCTAGATTCCCGGACGGATCAAAAGTGATTTTTCTATATAGACCCGTCCTGGTGTTTGTGGTACCTTTATTGTTACCGACTCTATTCATAATATATATTATTATAATATTTATATTATACATATAACAGTTTTTGATTTAAAACTGTTTATTTAACTTAATATTAATGTTAATTTACGTACAAAAGACTTTCACGTTTTTGTTGTGCTGTTCTGGACATTTTGTATCGGTATTTTAGTAACTACGTAATCTGTCCCGTTAAAAGCTCGGTGCACCTAACGCTACGACGCTACGCGCTATTTCTTCCTTAGCTACAGAGTAGATTAGTGAACATTTATTTTGTAGGAAGAACGAAGAGGGGAGGGTCAAGAGAACTCGGATACCTAAAAGTGCATGTACGACGAAAATGATTAAACTGAAAGAAGCAAAAGAGGTGTGTAAGGATCGTGACACTTGGCGTGCTGTTCTTTCCGGCTACCCCGTCAGAGACTGTGCGTGAAAATAAATAAATAAAATATTGTAGAATACCTAACATCAAAGAAATTACTTTCAACGAAATTCTTTTTTCTAATACTAGTAGTCACTAATTTCAGGAGCATTAGAAGTTACTCAGCGTTACTCGTTTTTTCAATTATTAACCACGGCAAAACTACCAGTATTGTACTATCTGTTGCATTTATCAAAAGCCGAACTCGAGTCGCATCCATCGCTGTCCGCACCTTAACTCGTTAGGCTATAGACCCCATTTTTTTTTATAAATTGTAACCCTGGTGCTTGGCTCAGTCGATAGACGGTTCTTGAGCTGTCCGACTAACCGTTTCAACTAACGAACAGTTCCTCACGTAATAGACCAATGACTCGCGATATTCTCGCTTATTTTTTTCTTTCCAATTGCGAACGACGTGTCTCTGGAATAGTAATGTAATATAATAGTTATGCCCTCAAGGTAAAGCGTCAACAAAGATAACTATTTACAGTATGTTATCTATCGCAAGACATATAACTTTTATTTCGTAATTTGCAATTGTTACATTGGCACATTTTCCAATAAATTAATAAATATCTTCACGCCATTCCCTATACAGGGGTAAAGAGAGGTCTAGACAATTAAGTCATTTCCACTCACCTTCCACCGATGATATTTTTGGGACAACGTGAAAGGTGGTGAGCCCGACGCCGTATTAATGTCCAAGCCTATGATATAGTTTGTACATAGTTTTTGAAAAAACCCATTGGTACAAGCCTGCCACTTGGGCATCGAACTCGGGTCTCAACTCGAATTCCGACCGCCCAACCACTCGGCTATCGTGACATTTTCCGCGATATAGTAAAATTATTCTTACAGATTACAGATCGCGTGTCAAGAAAAACTTACGTGACCGTAAGAGTATGAAAAACAGCCGTCCGTCAACGCGTTCACATCTAAAATGGCACGTGACGTGACAAAAATAGTGAGCCCGTCACGTGTCATGCAGTGAGTCACGGATCTTGCGAGTTATGGAACTAAGCTTAGTAGCGGATTAACTGTTTCAAATCTAATGAAGTTATTTATAGTATATTATAGCAACAATTAAGTTGACTTTTCGTGATATTATTTTTTAACGAATATTTGTAGTAATCGCATAGAAATTTAGACATAGAATTCACGGCTTTAATTGAATTAAATTATAATTTCTATATTTTACCAACACTCACTTAAAAAACAACGCAATATACTTAAAAAAAACTTCAAAGATCTACCCCAGGTAGGAAAGAGAGTATGTATGTAGAGAGGTTTAGATAAATAATTCCTTTCGACCCACCTTGCACTGCAGACATTTTTTGGGATAACGAGACAGGTGGTGAGCACGACGCCCCCTGTTTATGTCCAGGCTAACGATATAAATCGTAAATACGATTTTTAATAACCCATCGGTACGAGCCTGCCACCTTGGGATCGAACTCGGTTCTCTAGGCTCGAATTCCGATCATCTTACCACTCGACAATCGTGACTTAAAAATGTAATGTACCAAAATGTACATATTTCCGCCATTGCCAATATAGAGGTGAATGCTATACTTACAAAAAACAGAACAATTTTGGTTGTGAACGTTATCTTTCCCGTTTTTTTTTTTAAATTCTCTAAACAGGTAAGTTTTTTTTCATTCGTTTCTCGCCACTTCATTACGCAGCTTAGAAATTTAGGCGGCAAAATAAAATATCGCTCCAGCCCGCCCGCGGCGGTGAGGGTAAATTGGTGACCCTTTATTTTACGAATCTTTTGCGAAAAAAACCGCACGACCTAATGATCCACTGATCCTGGTTAGCGTATTTTCGATCTCAAAACTGTCCGTTTCGTTTGTTTCGAATAAGGTGTATACATATACATTCTCTATTTGAACTCAGGTAGGACTAATCATGTAAAAAGTCATCATCGCAACGTTTGGCGAGCGATTTGTCTCTTGTGCCGTGAGTGTCGTAAGACACAAGAGGCTAGGACAAACTCGACGTCCTCATAATCATCATTACGGCATGTACATGACTGCAGGACACGGACCGTCTCTCAAACGGGAGGTTTAACCATAATACACCACGGTAGCGGGTGGGCATTGTAGTAGACAACATGCGTCTTTGACGCAGCTGCCAGTAACCGGTCTGTTCAATTTTGGTCTGATATTTTTCAATCTGTAGTTAGTTAGTGTAGTTGCCAGGCAATCTGTCGGTAGACTAAGACATTTTCGAAGCCTTTCCTTGGTACGGATGAAAGGGTGATGGTATATTCTATATTTGTGACCAACAACATGCACGAGTGGCGTACAATCCGGTTTTCATGGTATTGCCAGCTCGGAGGTCCCAGGTTCGATTTCCAGTCGCGTTCATGTTGATCTACATTTTTTCGGATCTAGGTATTTGTGGTACCTTAGTTAAGCAGCTTAATTTGGGAATAGAGCAATGTATGTGATGTGTATTTATTATTTTATTCTTACTCCGAAACCCTTCTCAGTCTTCTCCAATTACAAACAAACACACTACATACATAGGTGCTTATAAACTTTACGGAAGGTACGCCCCCCAACAAAGAAAAAGGCTATGTTTTCTTTAAAAAAGGCCACCTTTAGAGATCTTAATTCGCGGAGAAATATCGCAGGCCATGCCTTTGTTACGTTTGCTTATAACAAACGCGCATTTAGTTATAACTGAACAAAGGCACGGCGGCAGATAGTTAGTTGGATTGTGGCGCGGGGTCCTCTTTATTACATATATATAATTTGTTTCATTTCTTTGTAGTAAAAACAATATCTTCACGCAATTCCCAATACAGTGGCAGACAGAGGTCTAGTCTAGACAATTAAGTCCCCTCGACCCACCTTCCACCGAAGATATTTTCGGGACAACGTGACAGGTGGTGAGCCTGTCGCCATCTTGTGTCCAAGCCAATGACATAATTCGTACATAGGTTTTTGATAAACCCATTGGTACGAGCCTACCACCTGGGGATCGAACTCGGGTCACTCGACTCGAAATTCCGACCACCCAGCCACTCCGGCTATCGTGACTTCTTTGAAGTCGTTTGCTTTTATTATTTACGTTTAGACTAACTGTGGTAACGCACTCCTTTGTTTGGCAGAGGATCCCTAAAGGCATTAAGTCCACCCTTTGTTGTTTCTATTGTTAAGGTTAAATAATAAAGATTAATAAATAAATAAATATAAATAAAATACATAAACACACATATACATAAACACTTACGAGACACTATAAAATTACACAAGTAAAACTAGGCGGCCTTATCTCTAAGTAGCGATCTTTTCCAGACAAACCTTTTTTTATATTTATACGAAGTATGTTTCGTCACCGACTACACTCTGGTTGTATCGACTTTAATAAGTATCTCTCAGTATTGTTTATACCAATAATTTAACTTCCTTCAGCATTTCAACCATGAAAAAAGTAAAAACATACACGCAGAGTAATTATCGCTTTTAGAGTACTTATTGGTCTGAGTGGTGGAACATCGAGTGGATGATAGAGCTTCTCGCGCGGAGACATACTCTTAGAAGTCGTAACAAATACTTTCCTTTGTTTCTTTTAAAACTAATCAGTTCAGTAGATGGTTTTACGTACCTGCAACAAAAATAAACTTAATTAAGATTCGAATAGGAAGAAATGTCATAAAAAATATCGGTAAAAAAATATACATAAAACTTTTTTCTATATTATCTCGAGTCATTTTTTGGTAGCATTGTTGTTTCTAAAATAAAAAAAAACTTCACTCAATTCCCAATACAGGGGTAGACAGAGGTCTAGACAATTAAGTCCCTACGACCCACATTCCACCGAAGATATTTTCGGGACAACGTTACAGGTGGTGAGCCCGTCGCCGTCTTTATGTCATGTGATCGGTAATCCGCCTGCCATGCGTGGATATTATAGGAAACCTCCTTTTACGGAAGACGCCTGTATCCTGTCACTACAGGATACAGGCGTCACACACATATTACTGTGTAATTTTATGTTAATTTAATTTATTACACGTTCAATTAAATATATTAAATACTTAGGATTATCTTCACTCAATTCACTTCATTTCAATCAATCAGTTTCAATTCAATCAATCAAAAAATATTAAAAAAACTTCACTCAATTCCCAATACAGGGGTAGACAGAGGTCTAGTCTAGACAATTAAGTCCCTTCGACCCACCTTCCACCGAAGATATTTTGACCGAAGGGACAACGTGACAGGTGGTTTGCCCGTTGCCGAATTTATGTCCTAGCCAACGATATTAGTAAATTATTAAATTTAAATACATACTTAGATATGGACGGCAACACATTGCACTCATCCCAAAGTAAGAAGCTCAAGTACTTTTGTTATGGAATCGGAAACAACGAAGGCACCACAGACATCCAGAGTCACGAAAATGTATAAAAAATGTTTTCTACAGTGTCCCGACCGGGCATCGAACGGGACATCAGTGCTGGCGACACCATGAAAACCGTTGTGAATGCCACACGTCCATAGTAGCCTTTGTGATCTAATTTAGTGCACATCGGAACATGTCTATCTGTTCAGCTACTTCACTGAGCGTGTGCAGTTGCACTTGCAGTTAACTATATATTTATATTGTCTGTTATATATCCTGTCATGATATTAAAAAAAAATAGTACATTATACAGGTACACGTGTGTTTATAAATTAATTAATTGTTAATCCATTAAATAGTAACCTTTCTGTAGCACATGTTGTGATTGCGTGTGATCAGAGTGCAAATTAGTTAGTGAATTTAATGAAACATTAATTTGAAAAATTATGAATAATTTCAAACTAACATACATACATATCTTCACGCACAATCCCTGACGGGGTAGCCAGAGAGAACAGATCGCCAAGTGTCACGATCCCTACATACTTCTTTCTTTAAACTAACAGAGTTTGAAATTATTCACATTTTTTTAAATCCATTCTTTAAATAAATAAATAAACAGATTCAAATCAGATTTGCCAACTATTCGGCTATCGTGACTTGATTCTTTCTTGATTTTTCTTACATCTTTACGCAATTTCCTGTTCCGGAGTAAAGTCCTTTCGACCCAAATTTCAAGGAAGACTAGAGACAACGTGACATCAACAACGTCTATCGTCCTGTCGCGGTTTTAATGTCCAAGCTAACGGCACAATATATTTTTACATACATATATATCGACATAGATTAATATAAGCAAGGGTTGCTTAACTACCAACTCGGCCATCGAGACGTCTGCCTGTACATTATTCGTATTTTTTTATAATTACTGTCACACTCAACGAAATCATTTATTATAATTTTGCATTTGTTTAAAGCCCATAATGCAATTGCGTTGCACGGATGCAAATAAATAAAAAGCTTTGCATAATTCATTTGCATAATTGAGAAAAGTAAACTTAATTACGTAAACAAAAAGCGACTGCGCTCGGTAAGCGCTCGCAACAAGCGCGAAAGGCGCACGCCGGAGGTAGCGAGAGGTAAACAAGTTTATGTTTTATGAAATAAGATTAAAGAAATGATATTCGTGTTAATAAATTTTTCCCAATAGTGGAGTAGACAGATATCTAAACAGTTAAGTCCCATCGACCCACATTTCAAGGAGCTTATTAGAGACAACGTGACATGTCGTCATCGCCTATCGTCGTTTAGCCGTGTGGTTGGAGTATTAAATTTCGAGTCAGGAGACCCGAGTTCGTTCCGCAAGTGGCCGGATCGTACCAATGAGTTTTTTCAATACTTCTGTACGATTATATCTTTGGCTTGGTGGACATTAAGACGGCGACGGGCTAACCACCTGTCGCGTTGTCCCAAAAAATGTCCCGGTGGAATGTGGGTCGAAGAGATTTAACTGTCTAGACTAGATCTCTGTCTACCCCCGTATTGGGAATGGAGTGGAAATATTTTATTTTTTTTACGTTTTAAACTTTGCAACGTGTAACTATCTCCATGTGTAAATGGTCCTCAATTCAGAGTGAAGTTAAAATTCACATCATAGTTTATTCACTCGTGAAAGCGCGGCTAACCCCCACGGCCATTTAAATGACCGCAGTTTCCGCGATGCGAGTTCGCTTCGACCCTTTATCGTCCCCTAATTAATATTAAACCGAAAGTTGTAGAGTGCTGTTGTATTTGTAAATAATTGCTTTCATTCTATAAACTCACACACGCACACACACAAACGCAACTACCTGTAAAGTCCACTGCAGGACATATGCCTCTTCTGTATAGGAGGGTTTGCAATAATCGCCACACGTGGCTAGCGGGTTGGCGATCGCATTACCAGATACCTTAAAATCTGCTGGCTGCCGAATTTTAGACGGATATCCGGGCATAGTAGGCATTGGAAGATGACCTTATCACTAAAACTGATAAGGGCGTGCTTCGATGGTAAATATACAGCATGAAGAAAATATACAGCGTGAAAGTTGATATTAAAAGGAGTCGAGGAAGGCCGAGACTAACTTCCGAAGACCATGTGAGCAAACTGCTCGAAGAGAGGAGGGTCAAGAGTACTCGGATACCTAGACGTGCATGTATGAAGAAAATAATAAATTTTGATATAATTGTGATAACATCTTATGGAAGAGGGACGTCCTATGTACCGCATATATATCCAATACCCTTTGTATTGAGGTTAAAATGACTACGTTTTGTCGGTCCAGACAGTTAAAGGTAAATTTTAACCTTAAAATTACACAAATTGTTAATATGAAAATTAATTTAACTACTCGTACGTTTCATCTAAACCGAGTTTAAACTGTTTCCAACGGTGAAATGTTTCACTTATACAAGAACACGGTCCGTAGCGACCGCCCGGTGCCACCGGTCCACGTTACGGCGAAGCCTGGGTTAAATTCTTAATGCCACGGCCACGTAGCGATCTCTAAATAAACCTCCCGAATTTAGACGTTGAAATGAAACTTCAAGTTTCGCGTCGGGCAAAGCGCCGGGCCTTCGTTATGCATGCATTACCTGTTTGTTCTTTCCACGAGAAGTGATTTAAACTTCATCCATGTTTGAGCGACGTTTTGTAGCCGCTTTGCGAAATTTCGGATGCAGTGTTTTTTTGACAACATAGTAAATATGTACACGTTTAGTATGTTTTCTATTCATATTTACGCATTTTCCCAGAATCGCGGTAGACAAACGTTAGACAGCTAATTCTATTCGATTCATCTTCCCCCGAAGCCTATTTGGAACAACCAATTAACGTGGAACGAGGTGAGTTTTTCGCCGTGTTAGGGACCGAACTAAAGGTAAAATTACTGAATTTTACTTATGTTTTATTATATTATATACATACATATATACACAGATAGATACTCATTTAAAAATCCATGACTAGAGAACAAACATTCTTAATTTCATATTTTTATATTAATTTTATTTCTTATATTCTAGAGGTACCCGAACCAACGTCTGATTTTGAAGGCACTAGTGGCTATCGGGTAGTCGTTTAGTCTGTTCCTTATGAATTATTTAATTTGCTACTTTATAAAGTTCTAACTTTAATGAAGCTTACAATAGCCTAATAGTTCGTTGATCGTAATTTGAAATAAGACTCGGAGGAATACAATATATGTTAGATTGCCACGAGGAAAGTTAACACCCATGAATTAAGTTGAAATTAGTTTGTTATTCTAGGTAACTTTAGGAATAAATATAAATAATATCTTCACACAATTCCCAATACGGGGGTGGACAGAGGTCTAGTCTAGACAATTAAGGCTCTTCGACTCACCTTCCACCGAAGATATTTTAGGGACAACGTGACAGGTGGTGAGCCCGTTGCCGTCTTTATGTCCTAGCCTACAATATAAAAGTCACGTTAGCCGAGTGGTTGGGTGGTCGGGATTTCGAGTCAAGAGACCCGAGTTCGATCCCCAGGTGGAAGGTTCGTACCAATGGGTTTTTCAAAAACTTATGTACAAATTATATCGTAATTTTAGGTATTACCTAATTGTAACATTAGTGACCTGGACCGTGTATAAACACGTGTTTCTTGTTACATTCGAATCATAAATTATTTATACGCATCGGGATGCGAGCACATACTCAACCACTACTTTCCTAACCGCCGGATTTGAGGCGGCTGTCCGCGGTACATAAATAATTAAAACGGGCACCCGAACCGTGCAGTTTGATTCGCGGTTAAACGACTACCAGCTAAATGGCCACACGATTAAACTTTAATCATCAGATATGGGTAATTGTGTTGTGAACAAGTTTACGACGTCTCGAGATGGGATCGCGATCCCGAGATCCTCAGATGTTAGTAGTAGGGACAATTAAGTCCTTACTATCTACATTTAGTACGATCCCCGTGGACGTGTGGCGTACACAACGGTTCTCTGGTCTCACCAGCTCTGAGGTGTGGGTTTGATTCCCGGTCGGGTCGATGTAAAAAATACTTTTTCTAAATTTTCTTGGGTCCGGGTGTCTGTGGCGCCTTCGTTGTTTCTGATTACATAACACAAGTGCATAAAGCTATTGCTGCTTAATGCGCTGTCAGTGAGGCATGAAGCATAAATTTCCTTTACGGATTTTGTTCTAAGTGTGTATATAGAGAGGCAGAAAATAGATATTATAAGAACGCTGAAGTGGCCAATGAGCCGGCCATACATATCGTAGAAATAACATCCGTTGGGGGAAGAAAGGTTTTCGAGTGGCAGACGTGTGAAGAAAGACCGACCCCTCACAAGATGGAGTACGTTTAGATAAGAAAATGTATTCAAATAAAACATCTTGTTCAAGTTAACCATTTCAGTGAATCGCAAAGATCTAAAATTACATTATTAAGTAAAATAACGTAATCAGATACAGTTTCTTTTATGATAAACAGCTCCATTCTGTTACGAAACGCGGGCATCAGTCTTTTACAAAAGCGGTCCCAAGAAGCGCCCCTAATAACATTACAGTAAAGGAACGCTTACTGGGATTAAAATATACAGTTTTTGTAATTTCATTTCATTCGTTGCTTTCGTTGAATTTTAATTTACTAGCTTAAGAGAAATTAAGCTTAGCTGGAGATAATAGTTCAATTTTAAAGGTGGGGGTTTTCTATGTGTACCGTGATAACTTTGAAGGCAGAACCTACTAAAGGTTATAGAGGAATTAATTTTTATTTATTTATTTAACTCCATACATGTGAAAATGTATAGGCGGACTTAATGCCTGAAGCATTCTCTACCAGTCAAACTTTGGATGATGCAGAGATGAAATGAAGTAGGTGAAGGTGATGAAAGTGATGGTAATGAAAACGTTAATAAACAAACAAATATACGTTAATAAATAAACAGATAAATATAAACAACATAAGCATGAACATATAAATACTATATACATAAACGTACATAAATCTATACCTACACACTAACAAAATATTCATAAACATACATATATAGATGCATATAAATATAAACTTATACAGAAACAGTTGTCAAGAAGATTCTGCCAAACCTACATCTTGAAAGCATGGTGACTTTTAGACGTCCTGATATCGAGAGGCAATGCGTTCCAAAGCAAGACGGATTGAACGGAAAAGGATGAATGAACAATACCAGAGCCGTGGATAGGGCAATGAAGTAGGCGATTGTTTTTTGAGCGAAGGTTTCTGTCATGGCTAAGGCAAAGGATTTGAAATTGGGAGGACAAGTAACAGGGAGTAGTTGGAGATGTAAGGATAGAGAAAAGGGTTGTGAGAGCGCGCAAATTACGACGCTGGCGAATGGACAACCACTTCAGGTTTGAGCGATAAGTAGAAACATGATCATACTTGCGAGGATTGAAAATGAATCGAATGCAGTTATTGAGAAGACGGACGTATTTGTCAAGAAGATCTGCATTCAGGTCAAAATAACACACATCGCCATAGTCGATAAGGGGGAAAATTAAGGTTTGAACCAAATTCGTTTTGGTCCTGGACGGGAGAAAGTTTTTTAAACGATAAAGAGAACGAAGGATACCAGTAACTTTTTGGCAAACAGACAAGGCTTGGGCCCGCCAGCTAAGAGTGGAGTCGATGTGTAGGGCAAGGTCTTTAACAGAAGAACACAGCTGTAGTACAGTCCCCTTAAAGACGACTGGAGGTAATACGTCAGTATCCAATTTCCTCAACGTCCGGTATCCACCTACTATTATGGCCTGACACTTAGATGGGTTAACAGTCAAACCAAACTTATCAGACCAGCTCTTAATATATTCAAGGTCCCTGTTAACCATCTCTACCGCTGTGGAATTAAGGTGGTTCCGTACTCATACCGATTATTTTCCTGGGCGTAGTGTTTCAATAAGCAAACCACATAAATAAATGTTACATAATTGTTTATTAATTTTAAAAAAACCAATGTCCCGTTAGCCGAGTGGTTGGGTTTCGAGTCATGACCAGAGTTCGATCCTCAAGTGGCCGGCTCTATGTATGTACTATCTACGTACGATTATATCGTTGGCATGGACATAAAGACGACGATGGGTGCACCACCTGTCACGTTGTCCCGAAAAATGTCTTCGGTGGAAGGCGGGTCGGAGCGCATTAATGGTCTAGACCTCTATCTACCTCTGTACTGCGAATGGCGTTGTAACAGCCAGTAAAACAGTAGCCGAGTGGCTATTGTGGCTACTGGAATAGTATTTTCTAAATAACGCCTATAATGGCGTTATTTAGAAAATACTATGAAATGTATTCCAGTATATTAAATGTATTACAGTATACTTTATCTTGATAACAATAATTGATAAAAAGTATGTTTTTATATAAATATAAGTAAATTCTTAGCTTTGCTTAAACTTAATAGTCTAGACTAGACCTCTTTCTATCCCTGTAATGGGAATGGCGTGACGATATTTTTTTACATATAATTCATAGACATAATACAATATACTTCATAGATATGTAATTTATAATTATCAGAAACCATTAGGTAGACTGTCAGCTCGTGACATAGCACCATTTAAAAATCCACTCATGGAAATGTCTACTGAAATAAAATTTCACAAAAATAAAATTTCGAGTCGGCCGACAAGAGATAACTCAAAACGGCCAGTGGAGCGTTGTTCGGATGCAAATTAATCTCCTTGAATAATTATCATTGAGAAAACTTCAATTAAATGAAGGTAACAAGAAACATCCGTACTTTTTAGCATTCTGATGACTGCCGTGGATGAGTTCTGGCTTCGTGACTAAATTCGCCGTTTTTATCTCTAAGCCAACAATATAATACGTACTAAGTTTTTGAAAAAACCTGTTGGTACCGGCCTGCCACATGGAGATTAAATATACGATACGATCCCCCAGGACCTAAGGTTATGAATATTAAAACTGTAAGTAGTCGGCACAGTCGGAAACTACGTTTAAAGCAGAAATAAAACCATTTTTAATGAGTCCAGCGCTACAAATTTATTTTTGTGCTTTTCCGAATTAAAATTCGTGAAAGTTGCGAGCGAAAGCAGAATTACAATAATTGTATTTCTGCGAGTAGGCCGGCCTTTTTTTAAGGTAATAGGGGTATTTCTTTGAACCGGTTTTATATAGATACCTTTGAAATAAAATTTCTTTCGACCTCGCCGTGACAACAAATACTCTGCTCAAAATATGTCTAGAATTTTTCTAGATTGTTATCCTCCCATATGTCGGAAACCTTTGGGCAATCAAAGCTTTCCCTTTGCACTTACTTACCTGACATAGCTTCCACGAACGCAATGTTAACTAGACATGAAAAACAATCATTTCGTTGTACTGTACTTAAGGTTTAATTTTCAGGGCTAAAAAAGGAAGGTCGATTTGAATTGGCGGAAGGTCGGAATACGGAGTATAAAGAATTTAACCCTCGTGCTTTCCAAATCGCAAAGTATTCCGGCCATTTGGTGCCGTTGAACCGTGAACGGATTTTTGTTGTGTAAATATTGTTTCGGGCACATTAAATTTGATTACAACGTAGCGGATGACCTTTTTAATTTTATCTGCAAAGTATCTTCACGCAATTCCCAATACAGGGGTAGACAGAGGTCGAGTCTAGACAATTAAGTCCCTTCGACCCACCTTCCACCGAAGATATTTTTGGGACACCGTGACAGGTGGTGAGCCCGTCGGCGTCTTTATGTCCAAGCCAACGATATTCGTACATAAGTTTAAAAAAAAAACCCATTTGGTACGAGCCTACCAACTGGGGATCGAACTCGGGTCTATTGACTCGAAATTCCGACCATCCAACCACTCGGCTATCGTGACTAGTATTACAAAATTAGTATATATACATATTTTAAATTAACAAAACACATTCAATACAATTCAACATGAGACGTTGTCCCGAAAATATCTTCGGTGGAAGGTGGGTCAAAGGGGCTTAATTGTCTAGACTAGACTTCTGTCTACCCCTGTATTGGGAATTGCGTGAAGATATTTATTTATTATTATTTTATTTTATTTGCAGTGTAAAAAGTCAAATATATTTTGTCCATAAGTAAATGTGTTTCCTGCAACAAACACCGGAGCGAAATGACGGACATTCCTCAGATCATATCTACTGCAAACGGTGATAGGGGAAAGACCCCAAGCTGTGGACATTTAAAGACTGCTACTTTTTAAGGATGCATAATTATAAAAGTATGTTGTAAATAACTTATTACATAAAATATTTAAACTCTCTACTAAAATGAATTTTAACTCTTTCTGTTTCATTTTTTATGGGATTAAGGATGAAAGGGGTTCTTTAAGGGAATTTGATAATGGGGTATGTTTTTTAACAAGTTATTACATTTAAAAAATGCTACTTTACGTTGCCGACGTAAAAATTACCCTCCTCCCTTTCTTCCCGCGCGTTTTTTAATGTGACTAACGAGCGAGCCATAACTTTAACAGTGAGCGTGTTTTATATGGATTGTTGATGCGAAATATATGAATTTTTATTTTTATTAATTTTTTTTAAATAACTGCCTATATAATATAAGCATAACGATAATTACCTAACCCAAATAAAGCAGATAAGCAGTGGTCGGAATTTCGAGTAAAGGTGGCAGGCTCGGCTTTTTAAAACTTATGGATGAATTATATCGTTGGCTTGGACTTATGTCCACGGCGACGGGCTCATCACATGTAACGTTGACCCGAAAATTTCTTCGGCATAAAGTTGGTCGAAGGGACTTACTTGTCTAGACTAGACCTGTGTCTACCCCTGTATTGGGAATTGCGTGAAGATAAATAAAGTAGACCAGTGACGGACAGAAGCATCTAAAGTGAGGTACGTCTAGTAGGTACCAAGATTGCCAAGCTCCTCGACGAGCATATTGATTATTGGAATAATCCACCTTACGGATGAAGCCTTGAGTCGGATTTTATGAGGCACTTATGTACTCGTAAGTGAGTAAGGTTACATATGTATGTATTTTGATCAGTCTACTTTACAGTACGTTACGCCAGATCATACCAAGTAAACCATTACAAATAAATAAACAACAAACACATACATAGACAGGAGCAATATCACATACATTGCTCTGATCCAAAAGTAAGCAGCTTAAGCACTTGTGTTATGGAATCGGAAACAACGAAGGTACACACAGACCCGAGAAAATGTAGAAAAAGTGTTTATATCCGACCGGAAATATAACTCTGGACCACTTGGGGATAGTTATCGTGCCATCTGTGGGTTAGCAATTCTATTCTAAAGACTCCTCTTTGTCGCTTTTGAAGACATCCACGGGATACAATATCACGGGTAGGGTTGTTTGTGGTAGCTTTAATTGTTTCTGATTCCACGACGCAATAGCTTTAGCTACTTATTGCAGGATGAGAGCGATGTATGTGTCTTAATTCCCATCTATGTACGTATTTGTGGAGAATGGCTCATTAATTTAATTAGAACAATGTAAAACAAAGCATCAGCATAATTAAATTAAAAACGATGATTCGAAATTTAAAATGGGGAATTTAAGGAGAATATTCGGACCCCGACATGTTAATTAATTACATGCTTATCTGCAGAATTAGAGAGGTCCTCAATTTATTAGGAGCTTATCAGCTCGTTTGTGTCGTCCCACTCTGATTAGGGTCAACCCTTTCACATACAAACTCAATAATTATAAACTCATAATAATCAATCAGGTCGTATTTTTTATGTACTATGCTATGTACATATGTCAAAATAGCCAAAGTGTCCGGCTAGTACCAATGGGTTTTTAAAAAAACTTATGAACAATTTATATCGTTGGCTTGGACATAAAGACGGCGACGGGATCACCAACTGTCATGTAGACCCAAAAAAAAAAAGGTTTTTGATGGAAGGCCTTATTTTCTAGACCTCTGTTTACGCCAGTATTGGAAATGGCTAGAAGATATATTTATTCATTAGTCATCCCCCGATGAGAAACAAAAGGTGCCAGCAATGAATCAATAAAACAAATTGTACTGACTGAAAGGGCAACTCGGGTTCAATAGTAAATTAGGTGCCATTAAGTAAAACAAAGCTTTATCGCGCAGGGCTGCGGGTGTGTTCAGAGTAATGCATAAATAGCGGAGAGTGGAATTAACCGCTTAATATAAACTGATAACGCGATACATAGTAGTATTTTTATAGCGAAGGGAGGCAGGCGAGCAGGTGGCTCACGTGATGGTAAGTGGTAACTGCCGCCCATGAACATCTGCAATACCGGAGGAATAGCAGATGCATAACCGGCCTTTGAGAATGGTAAAGGCTCTTTTCCTGAAGGTCCCTAAGTCGTATCGGTTCGGAAAAACCGCTGACGGCAGAACATTCCATAAAGTACAAGTGCATGGAAGAAAATTCCGCGAAAAACTTCAACAAAAAGTCAAGAATATACTTTTTTTTAGTTTTGTCAATCTTTTGTTTCACAAGAGTAACGATAGCCGAGTGGTTAGTGGCGAGGGGGTGATTGGAATTCGAGTCAAGAGACCCGAGTTATTTCCCCAAGACTCAAACCATTGTGTTTTTTATAAAACTTATGTACGATTTATAGCGTTGGCTTGCATATACTGTAATAGGGTCACCGCCTGTCACCTTGTCCTAAAAATGTCTTCGGTGTAAGGTGGGTCTAAAGGACTTAATAATCTAGACCTCCGTCTACCCCTGCATTGGCAATGGGGTGAAGGGTGGGATGAAGTGGAGGTGAAAAAGAAGTTACTATCAAGTAGTATAACGTTCGCCCTAACTTTTCGTCACACTATGCAGTTTCCATCATAGAACGGCGGGTTTAATGAATGACTGTGTCAGTCGATGTTGCCACCCATCTTTATTAGTGTTTTTTTTCTTATAGAACTAAGCTCAGCATTGCCGTTTAATAAATCACAAATATATAATAGGAGGATAGTCACGATAGCCGATTGGTTGGGTGGTCAGAATTTCGAGTCAAGAGTTCGATCCCCAGGTGGCAGACTCATACCAATGGGTTTTTCAAAAACTTATGTACGAATTGTATCGTTGGCTTGGACAAAAAGACGGCGACGGACTCACCACCTGTCACGTTGTCCTGAAAATATCTTCGGTGGAAAGTGGGTCGAAGGGACTTAATTGTCTAGACCAGACCTCTGTCTACACCTGTATTGGGAATTGCTTGAAGATATATATTTATTTATTTACATAATAATTATTACTCTCTCCGTGTTCCGCCTTTCCTCATACATCACGAACTCACCTTTACGATGTATTATTCGTGTACACAATACAGCGGCGCGAGCTAAGCGTAACAGAGGAACTCCGTTGTTAAATTATTAACATGTAATCTGCGAGCTCCCGTAGTCTGGACGTAACGGCACGCGTTACGGTAACGAGAGAGAAACATTTCGGGGAGATACGCAGTACAAACATTTCCAATTGCAACATTAGAACTGTGTTGTAGATAGAACTGGCTTCGACATCGATGTATTGAGATAGCACCTGATCCGACCTTTTCTCGGGGGTATATGAGAAATATCTATGTCTATCTCAAGTTTAACTGAAATCTGAAGTGTGACTCGTGTCAAACTTAAATCAAGTTAAATTTTAACTTAAGCGTTAAATAGTCTTTCTTTATTTCTTTATTTGAAACTAAACAAATGTACTTATATATTATTTAAATGTACGATAAAAGCTATAGTAGTCGAGGACTGTATATATATACATTATTTTCATGCTGCATTCCTGACGGGATATACCACAGTACGGATAGAGCGAGTACAAAAATAATTAAATAAAAGTAAAAATACATTTAAACACGCTAAAGACTACAAACACCAACAAATATAATTAACAATAATAAATATGAAATAAAATTAAACGAGCTACGACTATAATAAAATATACCAATAGACTATACAGACCTTAATGCCATGACCGTAAAGATGACCTAATTTCATTAAGTAATACGACAGCAACAATTCATTCTACGACAAATATATCAGGTGTAACAATAAATGTAATAAACATGTGAAGACACATGTTACTCACAACGCGACTGGAATATATGTCGAGACGCCGATCATTCCGCTTGGAGTCTCATGTCGGACAGCCTCTACGATATTGAACATTCCGTGCATAGAAAAATGTACGAATCAAACCGATCTTACGAGGATGAATCGGAATAACATAACTGATGACATTTATTGACGTTTTTTTAAAATATATTCATGCATATCCAATACCGAACAGATCAGTGTTTTAGCCAATTTAAGTTCTTTCGAAATTTAATAAATAAATAAGTAAATAAATATCTTCACGCAATTCCCAATACAGGAGTATACAGAGGTCTAGTGTAGACAATTAAGTCCCTTTGACCCACCTTCCACCGAAGATATTTTCGGGACAACGAGACAGGTAGTGAGCCCGTCGCCGTCTTTATGTCCAAGCCAACGATATATTCGTAAATAAGTTTTTGAAAAACGCATTGGTACGAGTCTGCCACCTGGAGATCGAAATCGGGTCTCTTGACTGTAAATTCCGTCCACCCAATCTATCTATCTAAGTTTAGGATTTGGAAAAGGGTCATGACTCTTTCAAACATTTATATCCATATAACTTTTCACACTGCAACATAGTCCTCAAACTTCAGTAATATAATTTCAAAGCTCTTGCACGATAGGATAAAAGAACTTAAAATTTCCACGAAACGAAACACGTCAAAATCAAAGTTCAAAGGTACTCGAATACGAGACGTGCGTGTTTGAAGAAAATGACGAGTTTGAAAGCGAAAAAAGCATGTAACGATCGCGACGCCCGACGATCTGTTCTCTCTGGCTACACCGTCACGGATTAAGCGTGATAGATATATAAAAAGGCGTACATAAAACATAGAAAATACATTTATTTATTTATTTATTGTATTTGTATTTATATAATTAAATTTTTTTTCGTTATTGCTAGATTATTACAGGTTCTGTGAATATAGAAATGACCTATAATAATAATAATAATAATGCGTTTATTTCTCCTCACATATTACAGACAATCTGCCTTATAACTATAATTAAATTTAGAACTATGCGGGTACAATATTGTAGTCTCATATATGTGAGGAGCTGGTGTCTGAAGTAGGCACGGGAATACCTGAATTACAGATCACCAGGGCCTCACCCCATGAATACAGTTTTTTTTTTTTTTTTTTTTTTTTAACTTTACGGTACCGTTGCAATCATCTGTTGTGATTGTGTGTGTGTGTGTGTGTGTGTGTGTGTGTGATTATGTGTGAATGGATGCGTGTGGCATTGCAGACTAAGGGATAACGTATGTTACTAGGTTTATACTATTTAAGCAAGTTTTCTGTACAGTTATAGTCCAAAGTTTGTAGCCATTTCGTCATAACAGATTTACATTTAAATTTGGTCAGTGAATATATTGACAGAACTCTATTTGCCTTATTATAAAGATGACAACTTTGATATGGGAAAAAATTTTTGGCTATACTTGTTTTAACTGTGGAACTAGTGCAAACTTTATAACTACGACGCAGGTTGCGAAATTTATCAGGTTCAAATTTTATTATAGAATGTTTCTTTACCACAGTGCATAGTATATAGAGTTGGCGCACCGTCAACACTTCCCATTTTTTGTACAGATCGGTTGTGGAATAAAAAGGCAAGGATAAACTTAGCTTTAGAATTGCTCGCTGTGCTCTTTCAAGTCTTAGCAGGTGTGTTTTGGCTGCACCACCCCAAGAAGTGATGCAATATGTTAGCTGTGATTGGCAGAGTGCTAAATAGATCAATTTTAGTACCTTTCTATCTGCAATATGTCGGATATATTTAAATATTACCATAAGCTTTCGCGTTCTAGTAGCCAGCAAATCAATGTGGTCTTGAAAGTTTAAATTTTGTCAATCATTACGCCAAGATACTTAATTGCCGACGTGTTCTGAATTTTTGGACAATAACAGGTTCTTTCAGTTAAAAAAGAGCAATAGTGGGATATTATATTAAGGGAGGGATCCGGCTTTTCCGTTGATTTGATAGAGAAGGCAATATACTTAGTTTTGTCGACGTTTAGTGTTAATGAGTTTTCATTTAACCAAATTAGGAAAGAAGTCATGCCATTCTGTGCATTTTTGAAGGCTTCTTCCCATGAATCCCCACTAAACAGTAATGATGTGTCATCGGCGAAAGCAATTAATTTCCCATCTGTTAGATCGATTTGACATAAGTCATTGATGTACACAAGGAATAGTGTGGGCCCAAGAATGCTCCCTTGTGGAACTCCCAGTAACACCGAAACCTCCTCACTAATAACTTGATCTATTTGTACGCACTGGGTACGGTCTTTTAAATAACTTTGGAATAATTTTAGTTGTAGGCCCCTGATTCCAAGACGTTCGAGTTTCTTTATTAACATAGAATGGGATACCGTGTCGAATGCCTTAGCTAAGTCTAAAAATATTCCGATAGTTTTCTTTTTTAATTCAAAATTGTTTACTACGTGATTAGTGAGTTCCAACACTGCATCAGAAGTGGACATTTTTGATCTGAATCCAAACTGTGCTTGCGATAGTAATTTATTTTGTTCCAAGTAATTTATTAATCTTTTGTTAATAATGCGTTCTAAGATTTTTGAGAGTGACGGTAAAACAGAGATTGGTCGATAGTTATTAACGCAATCTCTGTTTCCATTTTTATAAATTGGGTAAATTCGAGACTTTTTGTACAATGTAGGGAATACACCAGTGCTAAGAGACAGATTGCAGATGAATGTTATAGGAGGTGTTAAAACTGCTTTGTTCGTCTTCAAGGTGTTACTAGAAATCATGTCCAGACCAACAGCGCAATCACTCTTTAAGTCTGCTATTATTGCCATTACTTCTTCACAGTCTGTCGGCATCAAAGCAAAAGAATAGCAGGAAGAATCAGAACAATGGAGTACATTTATGGGGTCTACCTTATTTATATTTTCTGCTAATATTTTACCAATGTCAGCAAAGTAACGATTAATATTATTTACAGATACCTGCGGGTCATTTGCAGATAACAATACGGAAGGAGATTGATTTGTTTTAGTAGTACTTGTGATTTCTTTTAAAGTTTTCCATAATTTTTTATTGTCTTTATTTGCGTTTTGTACATTGAGTTTATCATAGTATCATTTTAGCTTTTTTAACATTTTTGTGCAAAAATTACGGTACCTCTTGTAAGTGATTCTTAAAGTTTGATTACTAGGTTACTTTTTATGTTTTTATAGAGATTATACGATTTCGAAGACATTTAAGAACTCCTGGAGTTATCCATGGCTTTAAAATCTTTTACGCCTTGAAATTTTAACAAATGTAGTGCTTTTTTTTTTACAACTGAGTGAAGTAAATTAGTTAAGAATTCAGCAGCTTTATTTACATCTTCGATCTTGTATAGAGGAGAAAAATTTATATTTTTAAGTTCTGTACTAACATTTTCATAATTTATGCGCTTTGAGATCATGTCAGGTTTGATTTTAGAACTAGTTTCAAGAGAAAGAGCAATACTGTAGTGGTCCGTGAGGATGTCTGGATTATAAGACTGCGAGCAACTAACTTAGTTTTTAATAGGACGTGGTCCAAACAAGTCCGGTTATGTGTTGAAGAGTATATACAGGAAGAATCCCATGAAAAGCCAGCATATCAAGATATGATGAACTGTTCGAGTCAGTTCTACTTTGAGTTATGTCTATATTAATATCACCCATAACTATTATGTTTTGTATCGATGAGTACGAAGATAATAAATTGTTTAGGGATTGCAAAAAGATGTTTATATTTCTGTATCCTGGAGGACGGTAGATAGAGAACGCCACAGTATTATTATTAAGTTTAATTAATAAACAATTCGCTTCCAGTATTTGGGGTTCCACCACTGATATTAATAAATTTTGCTTATAATACACAACTACACCTTCATTTTGTGTATTGTTATTGGTGGTGGCACAATGATTATAGCCATCTAATGCTGGTATAATATATGTGGTTGGTAACCAACATTCTGTTAACACTATGCAGTCCCATGATATACCAGTTCTGATGAGAATTGGTAAAAGTCCATCTAAATTACATTTAATACTTCGTATATTTTGTAGAAAAATATTTAAGGGTTTAATAGCGCCAAATAGAAGGAAAGGCAATCTTCAGCATTACATACATTTGTTTCAGCTACGTTATAGGAATCGATATCATTTTGAATAGTATTTGTAATATCATTGAATTTTATAAAAACTTATTTCAGGAGGGATATATTTACGTAATAATCTGACCTTGGTAATTGCTAAAAGTATCGTTTGTAATATAATAGTGATGTCCAATAGTTCAATCAAAGATTTAGTCATAATTCTAGGTGAATCAGTTGCAGTAATTTGTGCGTAAATGTATTTGATGAGTATGAGTAATGATATGAGTTTTGTAGAGTGTGAGTTTATAAAATATGGTACAATGTTCATAGTTATAAATACTAATATTGACATTTTGTAACGCCCGGACAGGTAAAGGAGTTTATGTGGTACCAATAGATTTCTAAGAACATCGCTTAAGCTTAAATTTAGGGTCAAATTAACTAATGAGTTTATGCATGCATTAAGATAGCAGAAGAATAATATTACAAAAGGTAACTTAACTAGTCACGTATTTCTTTTCAGATATTCTATATCTTGCTCGCAACTTATTCGCAGAATAGACGCGTTACTATTTTGTTTTAGATATACCTTGCCGTACGAGGTCCAGCAGCTTTCAAAATTGTGATTCTTTGCAAACATCCTCGCTAAGAAGTGAAGCCTCCTAGTTGCTGATGTTAAAGATTCGGTGATAAATATTTGCTTTACAGGTCCACCCATTTTTATACTATGCGTGCTCAGCCGTTTATCGGAATTATTTTTGTTGTAGGTTCTTGTTGCTTTTAATATATTTTCTTTTTTCAAAGTGGAGTTTAATTTGACGATAATTGGTCCAGTTGGTCTATCTTTTAATTTCATCCGGAACACGTCACAAATGTCAGAGTCTTGAATTGGAGATTTAACTACAGACGCAATCTTCTTCGTGAGATCTATAAGATTTTCTTTGTTTTCATTGTCCAATAACGGGATGTTTTTAAGTTCTAAAGTGGACGACCGAGTATTTTTCTCTAGAATTTCTACTTTAGATTCAAGAGTTTTAATTTGACCTCGGAGATAATTATTTTCTTGTTGGAGTTTCTTAAGATTAGTAAGTATATCATCATACTTTTCCGATAAATGCACTATTGTAGACTTAATTTCTCCATTTTGAGTAGATAAGGTATCCATATATTCTTCTAATGCTTTGAACTTCACGTCTTGCATTTTTTTTATTTCTTCAATGCTTGTCATAAGATCTGATAATGTAGTGTTTACAGTATCCGAGGGAGTGTCCAATCTTCGCTTGCATCTTTTTGTAGCGTTGGTATCTACGTTTTCCTGTTTTCCAAGGGTATGGAGTGTTGGATCTGATCCATGATGTACTAGCGTTTGGTTTTTGGATCTGCATTTAGTCGGCGTACGTGAGCAAGACATTTTTCTATATTTTTTTTTACCGAAAAATTATCGGGTTATATTGATAGCAATGGGCGCTATAATTATTTATGTTGAACAATTAAATTTATACCATACACCAAAATTTAGTCGCTAATCGCTGTCGCTCATAAACTGCGTCATGCGATAAAAACTTGACAATAGCTTGAAGTTATGACGCGAGCGCCGCGTGTCTTAGTTGCTGCTACCGTCTCAGTTGTTGTTGTCCTTTTACACTGCACTGGTTATTACGTTCTGCGCGCCTAGTACCTACGACATTATTCGCACATATTATTTTAACTTTATTTAAATAATAATTACACAGCATTCACGTCTAAACGCTCTCGCGGTCCAAGGGGAAGCTAGAAGAAACATTAAACGTAACATGCGCGCGAACGCAAAAGCTCTATCGACCACTCGTGAGCTTTTGTATCGCAAAGGCTTAGAACAGACAATTCTTCGTAAAACGTAATCGCTTGGAGTGGCAGCCGGTGGCAATGAGTGTGCCTCTTATTGATGGCAATGGCCCGGAATGGTTCGCTTTGAAGAATCTCGTATTACCGAGAACGGGTCTTAAATAGGTCGAGGACGTGTAGGGTATAACGACTGGTGTTTGCTTCTAGCTAGTATTGAAATTACGTAACTAATTAATAATAATTAATACGTACGTAATAAAAATAACGTACGATGACGATACGAATACTTTTTCGCAAGTTGTTCGTGCTCGGGCTACTGGTGTTTGTTTCTGATTAGAATTAAAATTATGTAACTAATTAATAATAATAAATAAATATACATATCGGCTGGTTAAAGTCCACTGCCGGACATAGGCCTCTCCGATGGGGAGGATTTCGCTCAGTCGTAACGCTTGACAAGCGGATTGGCGATCGCAGTACCAGACCACTCGCACCTCAGACGCTGCTGCTCATCTTCAGTCTGATTATTTTGGTCTGATAATTTTAGAGCTGGTTATCCCGCCATCAACCGGTTGCCATAACGATATTCAAGGCTGTTTCCCTTAGTCGCCTCTTACGATATCCTCGGGAAGAAAGGGAGTGGTAATATTCTTACGCCGATACCACACGGTAAGGAGTGATTACAAGACATCAATTCACCGCAGAGCCGACTGGCCATACGTGCTCGAAGAACAGGCATTAGAAATCTATTGTTGGCTAAAAATAAACCCAGCCGATTGGCTTGACGTCGTCACCCGGAAGATAGGCACGGCTGATCGATTCTTGGCATGGTCCCGCAGAGACGACTGTGTGTCTCGGGATAGTACATCGACATTTAAAAAGAATCTTTAGCGAAGAAATGCTAAAGTAGTATGTATGAGTTTGCGTATTTATTATCACTACTTTAATTGAATGAAAGTGTATACAATAGCAAATAGTTCACCTTAAAATCAGTGTCTTTCAGCCCACCTTCCATTAAAATCTATTTGGGACAACGTGACAGTTGGTGAGACTGTCCTAGCTAACATTAGATTACAATTACATACATATTTATTTATATAGATAAATATTCAAATATAAATAATAAACCATGTGTACGAATTATACCGTTGCCTTGGACATAAAGACGGCGACGGGCTCACCACCTGTAACGTTGTCTCGAAAATATCTTCTATGGAAGGTGGGTCGAAGGGACTTAATTGTCCCTAAAAATTCCCAATACAGGGGTAGACAGAGGTCTAGTCTAGAAAATTAAGTCCCTTTGACCCACCTTCCACCGAAGATATTTCCGGGACAACGTAACAGGTGGTGAGCCCGACGGCGTCCTTATGTATGCCGGCGATGTAATTCGTACATAAGTTTTCTTTGAAAAACTCATTGGTACTGCCACCTGTGTATCGAACTCGGGTCTCTTGACTCGAAATTCCGACCGCCCAACCACTCGGCTATCGTGATTTTTTTTTATACAAATTAACAAACATAACCATCGCAACTACACTTAATACGTAATGCAACCCGCACGCGTCTGGTTAGTATCGATGCAAAAATAGAGACAGCTCACTTTAATTGTGGGGGCTATTTCGGTTCTTCGACCGGCCCGATCGATTCACTCGAAACGTGCACTCGATAAATCCGACAGCATACGTCGTCCCCGTCCGGCGTCGTTTCGCCCCTGTTTCATCTCCGACATCGTGCATCTATTTCCGACATCAATAGGTCTCTCGGCTTATTGTGGCCGAGGCTGAAATCAAACGCCGAAAGCCAAACGTTCGACATTACGAGTCGAGTTTTATGTTTTTTACGAGTGCTTTGATGATCGAAACGCTGAACAACGCAGACACGTCAATAATATAGGCAGGAAAATACTCGATCGGTGTAAACAAACAACAATATTTCACAATACATCGGTACAGTTGAACGTGGTATTGATCCAGAAATAGTCTATTAAAATATATGAAACAGGTTTTTACATTATCCCGTCCGATAATCGAAACCCGCACTTAAGCTGTGGACACCTGAAAAACCTTTGCGTACGTTGCTCGTTCGCGAAAAAAGAACCGTCCGAATATTTCATAGTCTTAAATATCTTCGGTGGAAGGTGGGTCGTAGGGACTTAATTGTCTAGACTAGACCTCTGTCTACCCCTGTATTGGGAATTGCGTGAAGATGTGTTTTTTTTAGGCTTATTTTATTTGTAATTGCATCGACGAATTTCCTACCGCCTTATTCTCCGTGGGTAGTCTTAAAATCGGCAAAGGGTAAATAGGAGAAGAAATGGATAAGAATACGCCGATTCCACACGGCTAATAGTAGTATAATATAAAGTAAAAATCTCCACGTCGTTCCCAACACAGGGGTAGACAGAGGTCTACACAGTTAAGTCCTTGCAACCCACCTTCCAATGAAGAAATGTTATGGAACGTGAAAGGTGGTGAGCCCGTCGCCTGTGATGTCAAAGCTAACGATATAAATCGTACATTAGTTTTAGAAAAAAAAACCCATTGGTACGATCCTGCCACCTAAGGATCGAACTAGTTTCTCTAGACTCGAAATTCGATCACCTAATCACTCGGCTATCGTGATAGTATAAAATACCATAATATTTTCATAGCTAGCTTTTAGATCGAAGCATAAAAAATTTCAATATTTATGAAAACATCTCCAAGATTTCAATAAAAGATAATATTTGTAAATATTTTTATACACACTGTATCAAGAAAAACGTTTGATACACTCGAATGAGTTTTAATATTTCCACAGACATCGAGACATTTGCAACATCTTAGAAGAATTCATATTACAAAAATATTGAAGACGCAAAAAGCTATAAAAATATACTGAAAAATGTTGAAGTAATGGTAATAAAAAAATTAAAAGTATTCTTTTCTTATCTCGAATCCCGACAACCCAACCAGGGTTGTCGGGATTCGAGATAAGAAAAGATTCGAGATAATCGGCTATCGTAACTTTAAGTAATGATAGTAAATTAAATAGATGATTTATAAATTAAATAGATTTATTTAAATTTATTATGTGTGGTATCATAGATGTACGAGTGACGCATGAGGCAGTCCCTCCCTAATGCGTGAGGCCTTTGACCTGCAGTGGACTTTTATGGACCCTTATGTAATATATACCTAGTCAGATCATAAATTCTGTCACATGTTTAATATAAAATAATTGAAACAAGTTTATTCATTATGTAACCATTTATATACTAAAATGAACTTAACATAACATAGATTCTTAGGACACTAAAGTTAATTCAAAATGACCTGCGTGATTTTGAATACAGGCCTTCAATCTGTGCGGCCAGTCGTCTATCGCAGCACGGACGAGGTCCATGTCAATATCGGCGGCTGCCTTAATCAAGGATGTGTTGAGTGACTCCAAATTGGGATGAGGCTTTCAGCATGCCTTTTCCTCCAAGTGGTGCCATATCTTGTAATCTAACGGATTGAAATCTGGACTGGCCAGTCTTCGTGCCCGATGAAGTCGATTTCACGCGCCGCTAGCCAATCTTGTGTGCTCTTCGCTTTATGAGCTGGCGCCGAATCTTGTTGGAATACCCAGTGCCTGTTATTGAACATGGTATGAGAAACAGGTTCCACAAGGTTCGTCAGGACTGTATTTTGATACACAACTGCATTCGTTTTTACACCTTTCTCACAAAAATGTACCTCTTTTAAGCCCCAATAAGAAACTCCCAACCATACTATGAGCGAGGATGGAACATGACCTCGTTTGACACGCGGAATACGGTTGCTCGCTTCTTCACTACTGTGTGTGTACACCTTATCATTTTGCTTGTTGTAGCTCTCTCCTACGGTAAAAAATTTTTCATCCGAAAAAAGAATTTCCCGATATTTTTTTCCCGCATACCGCTTCTACAAAGCGCGGCATCTCTTTAGTCTCAGGTCCATTAAACGAGCATTCAAACGATGTCCTGTCTTTCTTCGATATGCCCGAAGCCCTAAGTCTTCATTTGACACCCTTTTTACCGTGGTTCTGCTTAACCTCATCTGGAGGGACAACAGTTCCTGCTTACGTTTGGGATTTCTTTAAATTCGCGCCTTCACAGCTTTTATCACTGCTGGAGTCCTAACAGACCGAGGGCGACCACTTCTTGACCTGTCATCTTCACTAGAGTCTTCATTGTATCGTTTGATGGTACGATAAACGAATCTTTTGGTTATATTCAAATTTTTCAGTATGTCAAAAATTTTAATTGGCGCGTAACCGCAACGATGCATTGCAATAACTGCAACACGGTCTTCTTTAAGCGTCCACGCTATATTTAAAAATGAGTAAAATTCTAAAAAGTATACAGCTTTATTGTCATGAACAATTCGAAATTCGAATTCAATAAATTTTTTTGTGGCCAGCATTCTAAAAGAAAAGTTTTTAGTGTGTGACAATACTTATGACCTGTGTATAATATCTTGCAGGAGAGGTCCTAGAATTGAACACAGAAGCTCAGGATGCGTCTACTTCACTTAAGTATTGTGCGAAGCAGTTGTTGCGCCTCGGTAAAACCGACCTATTCAGTAAAGAACAACATCAGCATTACATGAATATTGCCGACAATTCCTCCTTGTTGTTCCTCTACGGTCAAAATATTCCGCGGTAAATAAAAGTAAAATAAAAAAGTTCATATATGCGGAATGGCTTCTTTGTACTAGATATGTACCTACTTCCACGCCTACGAAGTAGCTGGCAAATATGCCTATCATTAGATAAGTAAAAAAAAAGTCTCGATTGCCGAGTCGTTGGGTGGTCGGAATTTCGAGTCAATATACCCGAGTTCGATCCCCAGTTGGTAGGCTCGTACCAATGGGTTTTTCAAAAACTTATGTACGAATATCGTTGGCTTGGACATAAAGACGGCGACGGGCTCACCACCTGTCACGTTGTCCCGAAAATATCTTCGGTGGAAGGTGGGTCGAAGGGACTTAATTGTCTAGACTCGACCTCTGTCTACCCCTGTATTGGGAATCGCTTGAAGATATTTTTTATGTTTTATTTTAATAGATAAGTAATAAAAACATTTTATAACATGAAATGAATGAAATGAGAAATTATAACAAGCATTAAAACTTAATGGACGTAAAATTTTGTTTGTAGTGGCAGTGATCTTGCTTTTACAACACTTTACATATGTAAATTCCTGGTAACACCGTTTCTTTCGTAAACAGATTAACCTTAATGCGATGATGATGTTCCTAATCCGCGCATATTAATCACTGGGAGCGTTTTTCATCTGCGCACTTGAAACCGAAATCAATAGGAGTTTGTGGAAAAACCCAGTGGAGTAAAGTGGAAGCTAATGCTTAATATTGAACTGGTAGAGGTGGTCAGGTTCAGTTCGGATCATTTCAAACCTCAGTAGAGATGCGAAATTGCGTAATATATAATAATAAATATCTTCACACAATTCCCAATATAGGGGGTAAACAGAGGTCTAGTCTAGACAATTAAGTCCCTTCGACCCACCTTCCACCGAACATATTTCCGGGAAAACGACAGGCGAAATTGCGTAATATATAATAATAAATATCTTCACACAATTCCCAATATAGGGGGTAAACAGAGGTCTAGTCTAGACAATTAAGTCCCTTCGACCCACCTTCCACCGAACATATTTCCGGGAAAACGACAGGCGAAATTGCGTAATATATAATAATAAATATCTTCACACAATTCCCAATATAGGGGGTAAACAGAGGTCTAGTCTAGACAATTAAGTCCCTTCGACCCACCTTCCACCGAACATATTTCCGGGAAAACGACAGGCGAAATTGCGTAATATATAATAATAAATATCTTCACACAATTCCCAATATAGGGGGTAAACAGAGGTCTAGTCTAGACAATTAAGTCCCTTCGACCCACCTTCCACCGAACATATTTCCGGGAAAACGTGACAGGCGAAATTGCGTAATATATAATAATAAATATCTTCACACAATTCCCAATATAGGGGGTAAACAGAGGTCTAGTCAAGACAATTAAGTCCCTTCGACCCACCTTCCACCGAACATATTTCCGGGAAAACGTGACAGGCGAAATTGCGTAATATATAATAATAAATATCTTCACACAATTCCCAATATAGGGGTAAACAGAGGTCTAGTCAAGACAATTAAGTCCCTTCGACCCACCTTCCACCGAACATATTTCCGGGAAAACGTGACAGGCGAAATTGCGTAATATATAATAATAAATATCTTCACACAATTCCCAATATAGGGGTAAACAGAGGTCTAGTCAAGACAATTAAGTCCCTTCGACCCACCTTCCACCGAACATATTTCCGGGAAAACGTGACAGGCGAAATTGCGTAATATATAATAATAAATATCTTCACACAATTCCCAATATAGGGGTAAACAGAGGTCTAGTCAAGACAATTAAGTCCCTTCGACCCACCTTCCACCGAACATATTTCCGGGAAAACGTGACAGGCGAAATTGCGTAATATATAATAATAAATATCTTCACACAATTCCCAATATAGGGGTAAACAGAGGTCTAGTCAAGACAATTAAGTCCCTTCGACCCACCTTCCACCGAACATATTTCCGGGAAAACGTGACAGGCGAAATTGCGTAATATATAATAATAAATATCTTCACACAATTCCCAATATAGGGGTAAACAGAGGTCTAGTCAAGACAATTAAGTCCCTTCGACCCACCTTCCACCGAACATATTTCCGGGAAAACGTGACAGGCGAAATTGCGTAATATATAATAATAAATATCTTCACACAATTCCCAATATAGGGGTAAACAGAGGTCTAGTCAAGACAATTAAGTCCCTTCGACCCACCTTCCACCGAACATATTTCCGGGAAAACGTGACAGGCGAAATTGCGTAATATATAATAATAAATATCTTCACACAATTCCCAATATAGGGGTAAACAGAGGTCTAGTCAAGACAATTAAGTCCCTTCGACCCACCTTCCACCGAACATATTTCCGGGAAAACGTGACAGGCGAAATTGCGTAATATATAATAATAAATATCTTCACACAATTCCCAATATAGGGGTAAACAGAGGTCTAGTCAAGACAATTAAGTCCCTTCGACCCACCTTCCACCGAACATATTTCCGGGAAAACGTGACAGGCGAAATTGCGTAATATATAATAATAAATATCTTCACACAATTCCCAATATAGGGGTAAACAGAGGTCTAGTCAAGACAATTAAGTCCCTTCGACCCACCTTCCACCGAACATATTTCCGGGAAAACGTGACAGGCGAAATTGCGTAATATATAATAATAAATATCTTCACACAATTCCCAATATAGGGGTAAACAGAGGTCTAGTCAAGACAATTAAGTCCCTTCGACCCACCTTCCACCGAACATATTTCCGGGAAAACGTGACAGGCGAAATTGCGTGGAAATAGAAAAAATATTTCCACGTGCAGCACCTGTTGCCAGCTACTCTGTGACGGTGCGGAGGCGCCGCGCATGAATGGGCAGCGGCATTACGAACGATACGAAACACTCACCGTTTCTGTATTCTCCAGTGTAATTTCATTCATGACGACTCTCGACGTTTCACGAGTGGCCGTTTGGTGCGAGCTACTTGCTACTTGCGAAGAGAGGTGACGTCTGTTATAAGCGTAGGTGGATACCGTGTGGGCGGGGCGTCTAGGAAAATTTTCCGGTACATCGAATTTATTTCTAATAATTAAAGTATTTTTTATCTCAAAATTGTCACGATAGCTGCAGGGTTGGATGATGGGAATTCGAGTCACGAGACCTGAATTCGATACTCGTCGTGGTAGGCCGTACCAAAGTTTTGTTTTTCAAAACTTATGAACGATTTATATCGTCATAAAATGGCGACAGGCTTGCCACTTGTCTCGATGTCCCGAAAAATGGCTTCGGGCCTGTCAATGACTTAATTGTCAAGGGACCTATGTACACTCCAGAATATATACTTGATGAAATATAATCGGCTCTCGCAAAAAGTATTTAACTGAGTTTACTTACGACGCCCACATGTTGCAAGTGGGTGACGCCTTCATATACGGCAATAACTATCATACAGAGCAAACAATACTTATATACGTAATCCTTTCTCAAACTAGATTACAGATCTTAGTAATTGGTTACAAATGAGAGCCGTGTGGTAATGGTGTAAGAATGTTGCCACTCCCTTTCTTCCCGTGGGTGTCCTAAGAGGCGACTAAGGGAAAAAGCCTAGAAAATCCTAATGGCAACTGACAGATCGCGGGATAACCATCTCTAAAAATGTCACATCAAAATAATCCGACCGAAGATGGACAGTAGCGTCTGAGTGCGAGTGGTCTGGGACTGCGATCGCCAATCCACCAGCCAAGCGTGGCGATTATGGCAAATCCTCCCCTTAGGAGAGGCCTATGTCCTACCGTGAACTTTAGTAGGCCTTTATGTATGTATGTACCAATGAGAATAGGTTATTAAGAAAAGAGAAAGAAAGGAAGGAAAGAAACAGGGCAAACGTACATCAAAACAGATTCGATGCATCAGCGTGAAAATTTTATACCATTATATGCAACAATTCGATAGGATTTAAATCAAAGCCAGCCACCTCCGTTGCGGCGTGCGAATATTACGTCATTATGCAAATTATTTAAATCCATCGACGATGGGTGGTGTTATGTAAATATGAGCACTAATTGGATTACAAATCAATTATTTGAACTTAGTCATGACCCAATGAGTTTTGAATACTCCAACGCAAAACTGACGCGGAATATGACCGCATAAGCTTATCTTTTAAAAAAATATAGAAGTGATATACAGTGGCCGTTGAATATTGTTTTAGATGACCTTATCACTAAAATAATGGGATGCTTCAGTGTCGAGGGTGCGAAGTGTCCGGTATCACAGCGTAATACTGCTATCGCTTATCAATTGATACTCGCTCGACTGCACCCGACTTTAATAGGTCGTCATTCATTCCCAATACAGGGGTAGACAGAGGTCTATTTAATTAAGTCCTTTCGACTCACCTTCCACCGAAGACATTTTTGAGACAATATCACACTTGGTGGGCTCGTCGCAGACTTTATATTTTCGCCACCGATTTAAATCGTTCATAACTTTTTTTTTATTTGCCATTGGTACGAGCTATTGGGATCGAACTCGGATCTATTGACTCAAATTCCGAAGACAAACATTATGTTTTAATACAGCAGTCTCTTCGGATTCCATTCTTAAACTAACAAAAAATAAATGCATACAAAAAATCTATTCTCTACTTTTAACCGAATTCAATAAGGAGGATATTAAATGTTTGCTCGTTTAAATCATCGTTACGAGAGAGGCCATTATATAGTTAACACACTATTGGCAGAAGTCTAAAATCATACATACATTATAATAAATGACAATATAAGTGCTTATGTTGCTGCTGTGCTTAAAGCTGTGCTTAAGGTTTGATAAATTCAAAAGTACCTCTTGATATAATACTGTTGTGAATTTGAATATCATGTATTTAAAATTAATTACCCCCAAGCTTGCTTTTCAAAGTACATACGTAAGTTAAACAAACTGTATTAAAACGAAGTGAGCTCACGTTTGGACAGCCGGATTGACACAGAGACTTAGTGCTAGTTGTGTGATAGAAAAGCTTAATGTACTTTGGCGGTGCGTGTGATAGGAGTAAGCGTGTAACAATAAAATATTTCAGTCAAAAAACGTTCCGACTCTACTATGGATGAGCCGACTTGGTGACGAACTTGCCTTCGAAGCTAAGTATACACCATACGGGTTGAAATCCTGCTCAAGTTAAATATTTGTGCGATGAGCATAAATGTATGTACTTGTCAAAAATATGTAAGAAAATATGTATTTATGTAATTATATTGTACCGCTAGCTTGGACATTAAGACGGCGAAAGGATCACCACATGTCACGGTATCCCAAAATTAGCCTCGGGTGGACAGTGGGTCAAAAAGACACACAAACAGTGGTAGAGCTACGCATCGGCGTTTGTTGTTGCATGAATGGCCGGCTCCACTGGGGGAAGTATCACGACCTCACAGAATATCGGCGTGAAGTAGAAGTCTAACAAAGTTCTGCGTTTCGTCTGGTGAGTGCAGGTAATTCTAAGGTCGGCAATGCATCTGCTATGCCTTTGGTATAGCGGGTTATTGGGGGCGGCAATCACTTACCACTTAGCCACCTGCTCGTTTGCCTCCTTTTCCATAAAAAGACTTAATATTTTAGATCTCTGTTTTCCCCACTATAGGAAATTGTTTGAAAATAAATAGAACGTAACATTTTATTACGCAGAAGTACATACAACAAGGTGGACGAACTTCAGGTAAGTATTTTGGAAGGTCGGTCGAGGCGCTATCGTGACCGTACCATGCCCCTTTATACAACAGCAAAAACGCTTTGCCATAACAATGTTCAAGGATTTTACCTTAGTTGCCTCTTACGACACACACGTGAAAAAAGGGGGTCAAGTCCTCCCTACAGGAGAAATTGCTTCACTTGGTAAGTGGAGTAAATCTGCTTCCTTCAGGAAAGGCCTACAGTGGATTTAGACTGGACTTTATTACAAACGTTATGCATATTATACTTTTATACAAGAGTTTCTTCGGATTCCATTTTTTAACTAACAACAAACAAATGCATTTGAAAATAGTATCAATAAAAATATTCACGTAATTCCCAATACAGGCGTAGTAAGTGGTCTAGAGTCTAGAAGATAGGAGTCGAAGGGACTTCATTGTCTAGTTTAGACTCTAGACTAGACAACGAAGTCCCTCTGATCCACCTTCCACCGGAGATATTATTGGGACAACGTGACAGGTGGTTCTTTCAGCCCATCGCCTTCTTTTAAGTCCAAGCCAACGATGGACCTGTAATGAAAACCCATTGGTACGAGCTCGCCACCTGGGGAACGAATTCGGGTCTCTTGGCTCGAAATTCCGACCACCCAACCACTCACCACTAGCCGAGTGGTCTATTTTATTATTGAAGATCGCTTATCACCTGGACCACCGTCGATACCTTAAGAACGCGGCGGCACACCTCAGGACAGCTCGAGAATGGTATTGCGGGAACTGCACAAAGGAATTTTCCAGTGCATTTAGCCTGCAACGTATTCATGTATACGAGACGCAAATCTGTGTTTTATCGGACGACCCATTTCCAGGACGAGAGTAAGATTCGACAGAGTGGATGCTGCTTATTCAAAACGAGACCGGAATTAGAATATAGGAGGTTTTAAAAGGATTTACTGCTTTGAAAAATCTAGAAATGAGACTTCATTGTAAAGATCTTTTCTACAATGATCCTTTTTTACAATGAATGAATGAGAATATTTCTTTAAAAAATTATAAAATAATTTTATCTCTTTCCATAATTTTGCACACTTTAACGTTAAGAACCTCAATACAAGTTCATATCAGAGTTGCCGGCATATTAGAAATTCTATTAATATCATAACACCTGAAAACCTGTAGACGTTATTAAATCTAATGTCTCGAACAAAGGCTACGCTTCTCCTCTCAACTAGTTACAGAGATTGCAACTGCTGTTTTCTCCCGGGGAGTTCTAGGTTGAGGCAAACACGGGCCGGTTATTTTTATTGAACCTATATCCAGTGGGTGGGTAATAATGGATTTTATTTCGACCATCTCACCGATGCAGAGCTATAAACGCCTGCGTAATCTGTTCACTACAGTCATCTACAGATAATGTATTGATCTGATGCAATAATAAAACTAGTCCAGTCCGATACAATTCCAAAGTTTTTATAATTTTTGTTTAAATGTTATATAAAACCCGTATATTAATGGTGTTAAAACATACCATAGCTTTCTTTCCGTAGGAGTTACTGACACTGCCTTCGAAGTTAAGAGCTGCGGGTTCCAATGCTGCTAGATTGTTGAATATGAATATTTGAACTTGAGTCATGATGACTTATGGAAATATACACTACGTACTCGTAAGTGTATTGTATTGTAATCTTGGACGATAAAACTGTTAGATGCTCGCCACTTGTCACGGCCCAAAAAGCTTCGGTGAAAAGTTTGCCGAAGCCACTTCATTGTCTAGTCCTCTCCCAACCTCCGATAGGAAATTGCGTGAAGCCAAAAAAAAACTACAAAATAACTGACACAACAATTTCCTCTACCAAAACCTAACCCCAAGTTTACAATAAGAAGCGATCCCTCCTCACGAGCATCCAACTCGAACACGTCACACGAATATAATAAAACGGAAATAGCTCGCCGGCTATCGCCCAACCAGAATGGCCCCTAATGACACGATCGGGCGACTGAATCGACCATCTCCAATTGATTGATGGCCCGCAGACGATCCAACTCCAATATCCGATTGCATATAGTGTTAGGCACGTGGTATGAGGTTATCTACTATCAGCTAGTCGTTACACGTGACTTTGTTCACGTTCAATTTCGACCACCTTCCACCGTAGATATTTTTGGGACAACGTAACAGGTGGTGAGCTCGTCGCCGTCTTAATGTCCAAGCCAATCATATAGTTCGTACATAAGTTATTGAAAAAACCCATTGGTAAGATCCTGCCTCCTAGGGATCGAACTCGGGTCTCGGGCTTGACTCGAATTCCGACCATCCGACCACTCAGCTATCGATACTTCACGTTTAATAAGATGTAAGGATGAGATTTCAGAAATTCTGGGCGAAAAAATGTGTTATTTTGACAAAGTATTCTAAATCCATCAGAAGAACTAAGTCACGATAGACGAGTGGTTGGGTGGTCGGAATTTCGGGTCATCGCCAGACCTCCATGAAAACCGATGTAGCATACGCTACTCGTCCACGGTGGTCCTCTAAATGTCTCTTTTTTAATATCTTTTCAGTATTTCTTTCTACATGGGCAAAACCATCTAAGCATTCTTTTCTCAATGGTTGCATCTGATTGGTTAGTTCTTATAATAATAATAATAATATCCTCCCAATACAGGGGTAGGCACAGGTCTAGTCTAGACAATTAAGTCCCTTAGACCCACCTTGGGCCTCGACTGAAAATCAGCGCTGCATAAAACTTCTTTCTTTCTAAATCTAAAAGAACAGAGCCAAGCTGGGGTCACACACAGTTTCTGTTTGACAATCCGATTAGTTTATTAAACGGAGGGGCCAGAGGCAACAGATTGTTTAAACGATTCGTTATGGAACTCGGCGGTGTACGCACTAATTGCAGTTTGAATTGATACATTAAGTTTCAACTGATATTTATGTTTATGGTTCAACTTCTACATTCAGAACTATCGCCTAACAATTTAATAATAACTACATAATGTATATCAATATCCAGAGAAAGTCACGAAAGTAAAGTGGTTGGGTGATCGGAATTCGAATCAAGAGACCCGAATTCCCGAGTTCCATCGTAGCAATGAGTGTTTTCTAAACTTATGTACAATTATATAGGCTTAGACATGAAGAAGGCGACGGGCACTTGTGATGTTATTCCATTAACTTCGCTAGGTCGAAAGGACTAAACTGCCTTGACCCTCGTTACCCCTGCATTGGGAAATACATAAAGTTTGTTTGTTAAAATAAATCACGAATGGACATAGCTACGACAGCGTAGCGGTTGGGTGATTCAAATCAGAAAACTCAAGTTCGATCCCGCAGAGAGAAAGGCCCGTACTGATGACTTTCTTCGGAACCTGTGTCGGATTTGAATCTGTACATGAACATGCTACGTTTTTTCAAATGAGCTATAATAATGCTAAATGTATAGAAGAACACCATTGTACAAAACAAAACCATTTGGATTTATAGTACAGTGTCTTATATATTACTTGTATTTGTAAATGTTCTTATGAATATAAATAAATAAAAAAAACAAAAAAACAAGTCAAAAAAACCACAGTGATATTGGTTGCTAGGACTAAACTGTCCTGACCACACCAATGTTCGGATATTGTCGTGAATGGATTTTTCTTCTCTAAAACTATAACAGAGACACAGATTAACTCGATTCTGGAGGCTTGAAATTTATAAACGATAAATTTGAAGTTACAGCGTAATATCATTGTTGACCCAACTAGCAAATGCTTTCAGTTTGCGGGCGGTTAACAAATTTGCTTAGCAGTATGGTAGGTAGCTTTGTAGTAACGCTTCGTAATCGAGTTACTTAAATACTGTATGATAGTTTATATTAATTGTAAGTTTCTAACATTTAGTCCTAAATAAACATGAAAAGTGATGATCAGGACTAAAATGGCGGTCGTGTACAACGTGCATTTTTATCTTCGTGCATTTTCTGAATACTGGGTGATCAGAGTTATAGACAATTCAGATCTCATTTTTCAGAAACACCTTCAGTGGTCTGCAAATCTAAAGAGTAAGACGATGACAGAGAAAGATAGTAAAAACTAAATCTATGATTAAAAATATTTATTATGAATTAATTTTCACACAAATAGAGGAAAGCAAGTGTCCAGTTCACATGATGATAAATTACCACTACGTCCAATGCACATATCGATGAATAATAGAAAATAGATGCACATAGACACCTTCTGAGGATTACAAGGTAAGCTACATGTTAGTACCGTGTCCTTTATTTCATGACCATCATCCATAAAGTGAAAACAATAGAGCTGACCGCAATTTTAAGTTGATCGGTGAAAACGTGATCCTTAGATAGATGTTAGTATAAAATTAATTTGCGCGAATTATGATTTATAATTATGGACATTAATTTCCAAAGCGAGGCAGGATGTTAGTTTTAACACTGACATTGATTTGTACGAAATGGATACTATTCATAAATTTAAATGCATTTTAAATTTAAGTTGTGATATAGGCTTTGATATTTCTAAGCCAAAAATACAGCAGAAAGCAAACAAAAAAAAATAGCACACTAATATTTGCAAAAAATCTCTTTAAAAAAAGTTGAGCAATGCGGATTGAAATATTCTGATTTAAGATAGTTAATTGACTCAGGCGTTACTTTGCGATTCGACATGGATTGTTTTGGCATTAGCTACTTCCTCCGCGAAAAATATAAAAGGTATATGTTACCTGGTCCGAAAAGAAGAGCACCACCTCCTCCCACAGATGCGTGCACTAATTCCACAGATGTGTGCACTAATTCCACTGTATGCACCACCACCACTACACTCAACTCTGCATTCTCTGCGGTCGCTCATCGTAGAGTCTACTCGCTTGAGGATGCCTTGTTTTGAGGCGAAACACGTGTCGCGTTTTCGGTGGTGGTATATGTTACCTGGTTTGAGTGTAGTGGTGGTGGTGCATACAGTGGAATTAGTGCACACATCTGTGGAATTAGTGCACGCATCTGTGGGGAGAATTGGTGCTCTTCTTCTCGGACCAGGTAACATATACCTTTTTTATATTTTCATGCGGAGGGTTGCAGTAATTTTTCAATAACAACTTTAATATTCTGATTTACAATTCAGGTGTCAGGGAGTTCGGATTTATTTCATTAAGCGCATTATGTGTTTTGGTCAGGCTGCGATAAATTTTAGTGAACATCTTTTAATTTAAAACTAATCTCTGCTCAAGAGCGTTATATAGGAACGTTTCACCACCTCTCCTCCGCGTGTAAGGTTTATCTCCTTCGAAGTCATAGTACAATCTCGCCCGGCCTGTTTGATCGCATTAATTTTATATCCCTGGATTAAAAGCGATTTATCTACTACAATTGGACGTACATAATCCAAAGTGAGATTGCATTGCATTAGTTTAATTGGATTCTTTATCCGAAGTGTCAGATCTCTCTTAGTAGATACATTGCAATTCTTCGGAGCAGTTAGTTAATTCATCTAGATTGCAAATGATAAGTAATTTTTTAGTGAATGTTTGTGAAAAGTCAAAATGTTATTCAAACTATAGGTTTTACATTATCCCGTCCGATAATCGAAACCCGCACTTAAGCTGTGGACACCTGAAAACCTTTGCGTACGTTGCTCGTTCGCGAAAAAGAACCGTCCGAATATTTCATAGTTCAATATCTTCGGTGGAAGGTGGGTCGTAGGGACTTAATTGTCTAGACTAGACCCTCTGTCTACCCCTGTATTGGGAATTGCGTGAAGATGTGTTTTTTTTTAGGCTTATTTTATTTGTAATTGCATCGACGAATTTCCTACCGCCTTATTCTCCGTGGGTAGTCTTAAAATCGGCAAAGGGTAAATAGGAGAAGAAATGGATAAGAATACGCCGATTCCACACGGCTAATAGTAGTATAATATAAAGTAAAATCTCCACGTCGTTCCCAACACAGGGTAGACAGAGGTCTACACAGTTAAGTCCTTGCAACCCACCTTCCAATGAAGAAATGTTATGGAACGTGAAAGGTGGTGAGCCCGTCGCCCGTGATGTCAAAGCTAACGATATAAATCGTACATAAGTTTTAGAAAACCCATTGGTACGATCCTGCCACCTAAGGATCGAACTAGTTTCTCTAGACTCGAAATTGATCACCTAATCACTCGGCTATCGTGATAGTATAAAATACCATAATATTTTCATAGCTAGCTTTTAGATCGAAGCATAAAAATTTCAATATTTATGAAAACATCTCCAAGATTTCAATAAAAGATAATATTTGTAAATATTTTTATACACACTGTATCAAGAAAAACGTTTGATACACTCGAATGAGTTTTAATATTTCCACAGACATCGAGACATTTGCAACATCTTAGAAGAATTCATATTACAAAATATTGAAGACGCAAAAAGCTATAAAATATACTGAAAATGTTGAAGTAATGGTAATAAAAATTAGTATTTTTTGTTCTGAATCCCGACAACCCAACCAGGGTTGTCGGGATTCGAGATAAGAAAAGATTCGAGATAATCGGCTATCGTAACTTTAAGTAATGATAGTAAATTAAATAGATGATTTATAAATTAAATAGATGATTTATAAATTAAATAGATGATTTATAAATTAAATAGATGATTTATAAATTAAATAGATGATTTATAAATTAAATAGATGATTTATAAATTAAATAGATGATTTATAAATTAAATAGATGATTTATAAATTAAATAGATGATTTATAAATTAAATAGATGATTTATAAATTAAATAGATGATTTATAAATTAAATAGATTTATTTTAATTTATTATGTGTGGTATCATAGATGTACGAGTGACGCATGAGGCAGTCCCTCCCTAATGCGTGAGGCCTTTGACCTGCAGTGGACTTTTATGGACCCTTATGTAATATATACCTAGTCAGATCATAAATTCTGTCACATGTTTAATATAAAATAATTGAAACAAGTTTATTCATTATGTAACCATTTATATACTAAAATGAACTTAACATAACATAGATTCTTAGGACACTAAAGTTAATTCAAAATGACCTGCGTGATTTTGAATACAGGCCTTCAATCTGTGCGGCCAGTCGTCTATCGCAGCACGGACGAGGTCCATGTCAATATCGGCGGCTGCCTTAATCAAGGATGTGTTGAGTGACTCCAAATTGGGATGAGGCTTTCAGCATGCCTTTTCCTCCAAGTGGTGCCATATCTTGTAATCTAACGGATTGAAATCTGGACTGGCCAGTCTTCGTGCCCGATGAAGTCGATTTCACGCGCCGCTAGCCAATCTTGTGTGCTCTTCGCTTTATGAGCTGGCGCCGAATCTTGTTGGAATACCCAGTGCCTGTTATTGAACATGGTATGAGAAACAGGTTCCACAAGGTTCGTCAGGACTGTATTTTGATACACAACTGCATTCGTTTTTACACCTTTCTCACAAAAATGTACCTCTTTTAAGCCCCAATAAGAAACTCCCAACCATACTATGAGCGAGGATGGAACATGACCTCGTTTGACACGCGGAATACGGTTGCTCGCTTCTTCACTACTGTGTGTGTACACCTTATCATTTTGCTTGTTGTAGCTCTCTCCTACGGTAAAAAATTTTTCATCCGAAAAAAGAATTTCCCGATATTTTTTTTCCCGCATACCGCTTCTACAAAGCGCGGCATCTCTTTAGTCTCAGGTCCATTAAACGAGCATTCAAACGATGTCCTGTCTTTCTTCGATATGCCCGAAGCCCTAAGTCTTCATTTGACACCCTTTTACCGTGGTTCTGCTTAACCTCATCTGGAGGGACAACAGTTCCTGCTTACGTTTGGGATTTCTTTAAATTCGCGCCTTCACAGCTTTTATCACTGCTGGAGTCCTAACAGACCGAGGGCGACCACTTCTTGACCTGTCATCTTCACTAGAGTCTTCATTGTATCGTTTGATGGTACGATAAACGAATCTTTTGGTTATATTCAAATTTTTCAGTATGTCAAAAATTTTAATTGGCGCGTAACCGCAACGATGCATTGCAATAACTGCAACACGGTCTTCTTTAAGCGTCCACGCTATATTTAAAAATGAGTAAAATTCTAAAAAGTATACAGCTTTATTGTCATGAACAATTCGAAATTCGAATTCAATAAATTTTTTGTGGCCAGCATTCTAAAAAGAAAAGTTTTAGTGTGTGACAATACTTATGACCTGTGTATAATATCTTGCAGGAGAGGTCCTAGAATTGAACACAGAAGCTCAGGATGCGTCTACTTCACTTAAGTATTGTGCGAAGCAGTTGTTGCGCCTCGGTAAAACCGACCTATTCAGTAAAGAACAACATCAGCATTACATGAATATTGCCGACAATTCCTCCTTGTTGTTCCTCTACGGTCAAAATATTCCGCGGTAAATAAAAGTAAAATAAAAAGTTCATATATGCGGAATGGCTTTGTACTAGATATGTACCTACTTCCACGCCTACGAAGTAGCTGGCAAATATGCCTATCATTAGATAAGTAAAAAAAGTCTCGATTGCCGAGTCGTTGGGTGGTCGGAATTTCGAGTCAATATACCCGAGTTCGATCCCCAGTTGGTAGGCTCGTACCAATGGGTTTTTCAAAAACTTATGTACGAATATCGTTGGCTTGGACATAAAGACGGCGACGGGCTCACCACCTGTCACGTTGTCCCGAAAATATCTTCGGTGGAAGGTGGGTCGAAGGGACTTAATTGTCTAGACTCGACCTCTGTCTACCCCTGTATTGGGAATCGCTTGAAGATATTTTTTATGTTTTATTTTAATAGATAAGTAATAAAAACATTTTATAACATGAAATGAATGAAATGAGAAATTATAACAAGCATTAAAACTTAATGGACGTAAAATTTTTGTTTGTAGTGGCAGTGATCTTGCTTTTACAACACTTTACATATGTAAATTCCTGGTAACACCGTTTCTTTCGTAAACAGATTAACCTTAATGCGATGATGATGTTCCTAATCCGCGCATATTAATTACTGGGAGCGTTTTTCATCTCGCGCGCGAGCAATCGTAGAGTTGTGGAAAAAACAAAATGGAGGTAAGTGAAGCCGTCGTAATGATGAACGAGTACAGAGTAGACAAGTTAATTCAGATGTTTTAAATATAAATAGGAATGAGAAAGAATTCAAATTATTTTTTATTCATTGATTGATGATAAATGAAATAAGTTCTTAAAGATCTTTACAATAAATACAAATAAAATATATAATTAAAGAATAATAAATAAATACATACATGGATAGGAACGACATCACATACATTGCTCCGATTTCAAAGTAAGCAACTTAAGCATTTGTTTTATGGAATCAAAAACAACGAAGGTACCACAAACACCAAACCTGTGAAAATGCAGAAATGGTATTTTCTACATCCGATGAGAATCGAATCGGAGACCATAAGCTGGCCTCTCGTCCACGTCAAAGAATGATGATTAATGAATCATTATTAAATTTCTTTAGTTAGTTAATGACGATTAAATCTTCTTTCAACTTAAAAAATGGTGAAAATACTTCTAACTGGCGCCAATGAGGTCATCATATTTTTTTTAATATTTTTACATCTTCGAAAAAAATACTTTAATCGAGAAAATCCTTAGTCCTCTCAACCCAAATTTGACTTTGGGATAAAATGACAGTATAGCAGAGTGGTAGGGTGATCGGAATTCCAACCAAGAGACCCGATTTCTTTGCTCAGCAGGTAGGCACGAAAAACTCAAGTACGATTTATATCGTTGGCTTGGGCATAAAGACAGCAATAGGCTCACCGGGTGTGCCGTCTCAAATATGCTTCGGTGTGAACATGCTCCAAGGTAATTCATTGTCTAGACCTCTACCCGTACCGGCGAAATTGCGTAATATATAATAATAAATATCTTCACACAATTCCCAATATAGGGGTAAACAGAGGTCTAGTCAAGACAATTAAGTCCCTTCGACCCACCTTCCACCGAACATATTTCCGGGAAAACGTGACAGGCGAAATTGCGTGGAAATAGAAAAAATATTTCCACGTGCAGCACCTGTTGCCAGCTACTCTGTGACGGTGCGGAGGCGCCGCGCATGAATGGGCAGCGGCATTACGAACGATACGAAACACTCACCGTTTCTGCATTCTCCAGTGTAATTTCATTCATGACGACTCTCGACGTTTCACGAGTGGCCGTTTGGTGCGAGCTACTTGCTACTTGCGAAGAGAGGTGACGTCTGTTATAAGCGTAGGTGGATACCGTGTGGGCTAATAATTAATTTATTTCTAATAATTAAAGTATTTTTTATCTCAAAATTGTCACGATAGCTGCAGGGTTGGATGATGGGAATTCGAGTCACGAGACCTGAATTCGATACTCGTCGTGGTAGGCCGTACCAAAGTTTTGTTTTTCAAAACTTATGAACGATTTATATCGTCATAAAATGGCGACAGGCTTGCCACTTGTCTCGATGTCCCGAAAAATGGCTTCGGGCCTGTCAATGACTTAATTGTCAAGGGACCTATGTACACTCCAGAATATATACTTGATGAAATATAATCGGCTCTCGCAAAAAGTATTTAACTGAGTTTACTTACGACGCCCACATGTTGCAAGTGGGTGACGCCTTCATATACGGCAATAACTATCATACAGAGCAAACAATACTTATATACGTAATCCTTTCTCAAACTAGATTACAGATCTTAGTAATTGGTTACAAATGAGAGCCGTGTGGTAATGGTGTAAGAATGTTGCCACTCCCTTTCTTCCCGTGGGTGTCCTAAGAGGCGACTAAGGGAAAAAGCCTAGAAAATCCTAATGGCAACTGACAGATCGCGGGATAACCATCTCTAAAAATGTCACATCAAAATAATCCGACCGAAGATGGACAGTAGCGTCTGAGTGCGAGTGGTCTGGGACTGCGATCGCCAATCCACCAGCCAAGCGTGGCGATTATGGCAAATCCTCCCCTTAGAGAGGCCTATGTCCTACCGTGAACTTTAGTAGGCCTTTATGTATGTATGTACCAATGAGAATAGGTTATTAAGAAAAGAGAAAGAAAGGAAGGAAAGAAACAGGGCAAACGTACATCAAAACAGATTCGATGCATCAGCGTGAAAATTTTATACCATTATATGCAACAATTCGATAGGATTTAAATCAAAGCCAGCCACCTCCGTTGCGGCGTGCGAATATTACGTCATTATGCAAATTATTTAAATCCATCGACGATGGGTGGTGTTGCGTAAATATGAGCACTAATTGGATTACAAATCAATTATTTGAACTTAGTCATGACCCAATGAGTTTTGAATACTCCAACGCAAAACTGACGCGGAATATGACCGCATAAGCTTATCTTTTAAAAAAATATAGAAGTGATATACAGTGGCCGTTGAATATTGTTTTAGATGACCTTATCACTAAAATAATGGGATGCTTCAGTGTCGAGGGTGCGAAGTGTCCGGTATCACAGCGTAATACTGCTATCGCTTATCAATTGATACTCGCTCGACTGCACCCGACTTTAATAGGTCGTCATTCATTCCCAATACAGGGGTAGACAGAGGTCTATTTAATTAAGTCCTTTCGACTCACCTTCCACCGAAGACATTTTTGAGACAATATCACACTTGGTGGGCTCGTCGCAGACTTTATATTTTCGCCACCGATTTAAATCGTTCATAACTTTTTTTTATTTGCCATTGGTACGAGCTATTGGGATCGAACTCGGATCTATTGACTCAAATTCCGAAGACAAACATTATGTTTTAATACAGCAGTCTCTTCGGATTCCATTCTTAAACTAACAAAAAATAAATGCATACAAAAAATCTATTCTCTACTTTTAACCGAATTCAATAAGGAGGATATTAAATGTTTGCTCGTTTAAATCATCGTTACGAGAGAGGCCATTATATAGTTAACACACTATTGGCAGAAGTCTAAAATCATACATACATTATAATAAATGACAATATAAGTGCTTATGTTGCTGCTGTGCTTAAAGCTGTGCTTAAGGTTTGATAAATTCAAAAGTACCTCTTGACATAATACTGTTGTGAATTTGAATATCATGTATTTAAAATTAATTACCCCCAAGCTTGCTTTTCAAAGTACATACGTAAGTTAAACAAACTGTATTAAAACGAAGTGAGCTCACGTTTGGACAGCCGGATTGACACAGAGACTTAGTGCTAGTTGTGTGATAGAAAAGCTTAATGTACTTTGGCGGTGCGTGTGATAGGAGTAAGCGTGTAACAATAAAATATTTCAGTCAAAAAACGTTCCGACTCTACTATGGATGAGCCGACTTGGTGACGAACTTGCCTTCGAAGCTAAGTATACACCATACGGGTTGAAATCCCGCTCGGGTTAAATATTTGTGCGATGAGCATAAATGTATGTACTCTTGTCAAAAATTTGTAAGAAAATATGTATTTATGTAATTATATTGTACCGCTAGCTTGGACATTAAGACGGCGAAAGGATCACCACATGTCACGGTATCCCAAAATTAGCCTCGGGGTGGACAGTGGGTCAAAAAGACACACAAACAGTGGTAGAGCTACGCATCGGCGTTTGTTGTTGCATGAATGGGCCGGCTCCACCGGGGAAGTATCACGACCTCACAGAATATCGGCGTGAAGTAGAAGTCTAACAAAGTTCTGCGTTTCGTCTGGTGAGTGCAGGTAATTCTAAGGTCGGCAATGCATCTGCTATGCCTTTGGTATAGCGGGTGTTATTGGGGGGCGGCAATCACTTACCACTTAGCCACCTGCTCGTTTGCCTCCCTTTTCCATAAAAAAAAGACTTAATATTTTAGATCTCTGTTTTCCCCACTATAGGAAATTGTTTGAAAATAAATAGAACGTAACATTTTATTACGCAGAAGTACATACAACAAGGTGGACGAACTTCAGGTAAGTATTTTGGAAGGTCGGTCGAGGCGCTATCGTGACCGTACCATGCCCCTTTATACAACAGCAAAAACGCTTTGCCATAACAATGTTCAAGGATTTTACCTTAGTTGCCTCTTTCGACACACACGTGAAAAAAGGGGGTCAAGTCCTCCCTACAGGAGAAATTGCTTCACTTGGTAAGTGGAGTAAATCTGCTTCCTTCAGGAAAGGCCTACAGTGGATTTAGACTGGACTTTATTACAAACGTTATGCATATTATACTTTTATACAAGAGTTTCTTCGGATTCCATTCTTTAACTAACAACAAACAAATGCATTTGAAAATAGTATCAATAAAAATATTCACGTAATTCCCAATACAGGCGTAGTAAGTGGTCTAGAGTCTAGAAGAAGGTGGGTCGAAGGGACTTCATTGTCTAGTTTAGACTCTAGACTAGACAACGAAGTCCCTTCGATCCACCTTCCACCGAAGATATTATTGGGACAACGTGACAGGTGGTTCTTTCAGCCCATCGCCTTCTTTAAGTCCAAGCCAACGATGGGACTCGTACGAAAAACCCATTGGTACGAGCCTGCCACCTGGGGAACGAATTCGGGTCTCTTGGCTCGAAATTCCGACCACCCAACCACTCACCACTAGCCGAGTGGTCTATTTTATTATTGAAGATCGCTTATAACCTGGACCACCGTCGATACCTTAAGAACGCGGCAACCGCACCTCGAGACAGCTCGAGAATGGTATTGCGGGAACTGCACAAAGGAATTTTCCAGTGCATTTAGCCTGCAACGTATTCATGTATACGAGACGCAAATCTGTGTTTTTATCGGACGACCCATTTCCAGGACGAGAGTAAGATTCGACAGAGTGGATGCTGCTTATTCAAAACGAGACCGGAATTAGAATATAGGAGGTTTTAAAAGGATTTACTGCTTTGAAAAAATCTAGAAATGAGACTTCATTGTAAAGATCTTTTCTACAATGATCCTTTTTTTACAATGAATGAATGAGAACATTTCTTTAAAAATTATAAAATAATTTTATCTCTTTCCATAATTTTGCACACTTTAACGTTAAGAACCTCAATACAAGTTCGCGAGAGATTGCAACATATTAGAAATTCTATTAATATTATAACACCTGAAAACCTGTAGACGTTATTAAATCTAATGTCTCGAACAAAGGCTACGCTTCTCCTCTCAACTAGTTACAGAGATTGCAACCGTTGCTCCCCTCCCGGGGGAGTTCTAGGTTGAGGCAAACACGGGCCGGGTTATTTTTATTGTACCTATATCCAGTGGGTGGGTAATAATGGATTTTATTTCGACCATCTCACCGATGCAGAGCTATAAACGCCTGCGTAATCTGTTCACTACAGTCATCTACAGATA